>JANHGN010003621.1:93489-106120 GCA_024605025.1 Megaceryle maxima | reverse complement strand
TTCATCAACCACAAACCCGCCTTGGCAAAATGTTCTGGTCTAAACCCAACCTTGGACGTGCAACCACGGTGACCGTTACTAAAATAAAACCATTACAAAAATGGATTGGGAATATAAAGAGGGGAAAAGAAAAAAAAAAAAAAAAAGAAACAAAAGAGATATCTCTGTTCAATAGTATGAGGATGGGAGGGTCCTCCCATGAATTCAGGAAGGAAGAAAGTATCTAGGGAATATTAGTGGAGAAATTAATATACTACTGAATGAGAAAAAAAGCAGAGCCGAGAAAATTAATTGAAACAATCCTTTATAAAGAGGGAAGGAAAGCAGACAAAGCACTGACACATCTGTTTACAAAGCTTATCAGAAAGGAATTCATTCAAAGGCAAGAACCACCAAAAGTGATCCTAGATCCACTAAATCCACTTTTCAGGATTTCTTCACTAAATTAGACGTAGAGAAATATGCTATTCCTACATAACAGATGCAAACTATTTAAATGAGTACATCAGGCAGTTCTATCACAAAGAGATGTAATTAGATTTGAGGAGCCAATACCTCAGGCAGAGCCTGAAAGGGCGATCAACAGTTTACAGCTTGGAAAACTCCCAGAACTGGAAGCCAAATTCTTCAGAGCATTTAAACAAAAACTCATCCCCTCATTAAATGGAGCATTTGCTGAAATTCTGGGAAAGACTAGGATGAAGCTACCAAACAACTCCCACACAGAAAAAGGCAAAGCCATTCATTATTGAGCATTCTTACAATATATTTCTCTTTTAAATATGGGTATTAAAATTAGTGCTAAAAGACTGATGACAAGATGGAGATTGCTTTTTTCAACAGTAAGCATTACTGACCTTTTAGTTACCAGTTGTTTAATTGCAGTCTCCAGATGAGCAGTAACAGCCATTGATTTGTGTTCATTAAGCTCTATCATAGAACCAAAAACTAATCCTCATGTTTTACAGTGTAAAGACAGCGTTAGACTGAGTTAAGTAACTACATCACTTAATATTATGATGATAATTTGGCTTCAAAGTAAGTATGCCTCAAACTGAGAGCTGGAATCCCTCTAAGAGCTTCTTCATTAAATAAATATTCCTTAACAATAGAATTAGCCACGACTGTTTGTCTTTTTAACTGCTCTTTCCAAGTTTCATCTTCAGTGGGAAACCCCAACAGTTATAAAGCAAATGCTGCAAGACCCAACTTCCATTTCATTGCAAGAATATAGATATATATCTACATTTATATCCATTTTATTGAAATATTGTGAAAGCAGTTATCAACACAATAAAAACCCAAAACCTCACATCTTTGCATATGTGTATAAAACCTCGTAGAAAGGTCTGCCATAGTCAACTGAAGATGTTAGACTGATAGAATCAAACAACAGGAAAAGAAAATGACATTTCTACCCAGCTGAAAAGGAACAGGTTGCTGACACAGTATAGGGAATAGGGAGGAGTTTTCATTCCTGCATGAGAGCAGAAGGCAGGTTTAAGGTGATACAATGTCCAGAAATGTAACTGTCACCTTACTGGAACCTGAGAATTAACTTCTGCTGTATCCCACTTGGTGTTACTGTGTGGATGCCATAAGCAAAGTGAAGAAAAAAAAATATGAGCTTGAAGGAAACTTGTAATATATTTGCTCTCACCCCAGTAAAACAGAAAATAGTATGACCAGCAGTATCAGAGTAATGTATTTCTCACTCCACTACCCTTATGTGGAAGACTATATTTATAAAACAGCTAATTACAGTTCGAGTCATAAGTAAGCACTGAAGCTGAGTTTCATTTTACTCCAATGCATAAATTTCCTCACCTATAAAACTTAGAGCAGTTGCACAGTGGCTGTACACGGCTGATGGGATTATTGAACATGGTTGAACCAGATAGAAAATGAACGATGGTTTGCCATAACTCATATGCACATTTTGAAGGCCATATATTATCCATGCAATGTTAGAGCAATAATTTCTCCATTCCTAACCATGGAACAACCATAGATTTTAAATATATATGTATATTTTATATAGGTATATTTATACACATATTTCATTTTGAGCATAGTTTGGACTAATTTAGAACGGTGCAAAACACAGCATTTGTGCATGGGTGTTCTTCTCAGTTTGTCATTACTATCCAAATTTCTTAAGACACCTTCACTTTTTGGCACAATAGTTCTTGGACTGTACAAATTCCAGTGTTTCAGCACACCCCGAGTTGTGTCTACAGAGATGAGTTCTGGTTGCCGATGGAAATTCAGGCTGCATAACTCAAGATGCACATGTACTCAAACTGGGAGAGGACATCTGTGAAATCTGCTGTGATCATTGTAATTTGAAAAAAAGGGTGAAATTTATCATCAGCAAAGCACGGGCATTAAAACAAAAAAAAAAAAAAATCTCTATTTTTTTACTTGTCACTGGCCAGAAAACCAATGGATCCTTTACTAAAGTTTAGTAAAAGTATTAGCTCAGTAATAAAAGGAAATTAGAGCCAACAACTGACACTTGCTGTTGAGGGATTCCTCAGTACCATTTAACATGCGATATTCTTGCAAAGTTTCTTTCTTATTTCTAAGTCAAGAATGAAATTCAAGAGATTTATTATTAAGACACAGCCAATAAATTCCTTCTCTTCTCCATTCAAGCATGCTCACAGGGTGTCAGCCCCATTGAGAGCTGGCAGCAGACTTTTTTTTCTGTTACTACTACTACGACGCAACGGAATTCAAGTGAATTGAAGCACTGTTTCAAAATAAACATCTCCGTCTCATGTCCAAACACTGCATGACATCGTACCACAATAAGACTGGTAGGAAACTAATCAGCTGTACTAACTGCTGTATCCTACAGCTGCTAACTGTAGCAAGGTAACAAAAGCAAAATCTCAATGCAAATCTCTGTGTATGTGTTGAATTATTAAATTCAGAACCCCATAGCAATATCTATGATAATATATACTGCTGCTATTATTATACACAAGAAGCTCTAAAGCCATTCTTAATCAAAAAAGATCCTTTTAAATCTATACCTGGTTTTAGTGACATTACTGCTAATGCATCTGATGAAATATTAAGCATGCAATTACTGTACGT
This sequence comes from Megaceryle maxima, assembly GCA_024605025.1. Classification (NCBI taxonomy): domain Eukaryota; kingdom Metazoa; phylum Chordata; class Aves; order Coraciiformes; family Cerylidae; genus Megaceryle; species Megaceryle maxima. The sequence continues at coordinate 103,015 of JANHGN010003621.1, read as the reverse complement.
GCTCTATAAATGGCTTTCCTGACATTCAGGCTATACAGGAGGCTGTGTCAAAATGAGAAGATATTTTTCTCCCAGGTATCTTTTTCCCAGAGAGAGATTCAAGATTAGGTTGAAAGCATTTCACTCAGAAGAGACGAAAGCCCCAACCAAATGCTGCATTCATTGTAAACAAACAAACAAAAAAAATTTAAAAAATATAAAAATAATGGGCTGGAGGAGAGAAACCAGCAGAGCTTCCAGTTGCAGTCCTGAAGGAAGACTGGGCAGCCATGTTCAGGCTCCACACCTGGGGCTTCCATCTGGTACATGTTGGGTCACAAAAGGAAGGGTGATGGAGGCAATCTTCTTCAGAAAGTTTGTTACAGCCTTGCAAGCACAAGGCGCATACGAGGAGTGCAGGATAAAGGTCACTTCATGATTGTTTTTCTAGGAAAAACAGAGCATGCAGAAATGAAAGCTGGCCATAGTCTAATCCCTGACACAGTTCATGCTCTATATGCTGTAAAAAGGGAGGTTCATTTTGCAGACATCCTGTTGCCATCCCGCTTTTGGAACTTCAGCCGTAACCAGTATTGACTGATAGTGTCTAATGGTCTGATATTGATGTGCTAGCGTAATTGTATCTACACAGGCAGGTGTCAAAAACGCACTGACATGAGCACTTGGAGAGCTATAGTAGCTGTCTATCAAGTCCACCAGGCTCCTAGTAAAACCCAATATAACCAAAATATAATTCCTCACTGCAATCACCAGCCTGCATCCTCCCACTGTGTGTGCACGCACACAGTCACTCCAGCACGTGCACTGACATAACTAACAATTAGTGGCACAAATAAGTAGAAGCCCTACAAAAACAGTTTCACTGCAGGACGTTTATAACCCTTTGTGATTAGCCCATTAGAAACCCATCACATCTTTGCTGATTGCTGTGGTTATGGGCAATCTGCTCATTACTGAAACAACATGCAGAAGAAGAAGAAAAAAAAAAAAAGTAGGTCCTTCTACTGTCTAGGGACAAACGTTGCTGCTTCTTTACATACGGCATCCTTCCTCTTGGATGCTACCGACGGCTGCTGCAAACTCAGGGAGAAGTCTCCTACTCTGAGGCACTGATCTCCCCATGATTCTTCCCCTATGAAATGAAAGAAATTGGCTGCCAGACTAGGGAATCCTTTCATTTCAACACTCACCCTTACTAGTTTCAGAGCTGTGCCAGAAACCCTCATTTTCCCCGGACACGAAGCTCCTTCCTACGTTCCTGGCTCCTGTAGCACAATTTTCTTTCAAAAAGAGCATCATTAGTCCCCTTCTATTATACAGAAATCTCTTCAGGAAAAGGCATAGCTGGAAGGATCCCAACAGCTGGTATTTATCCAGGAGACTGATAATTGTATGCAACATGGGCCTCAAGAAAATGATTAGTGTAGTAGAGACAGCCCTTGCTTTATGAAGATGTGATATAGAGGAGGTCAGGCTAAATGCAACAATCCCTCTGGACTTAAATACTATGAATCTATTAAAAGATCATTTATTTTATTCAGTGTCTCATAACTAAATGATTATCCTCACCTTTCCTCCTAGCACATCACTATCAGTGACAGATTCACAAAATAATACTGCTCCAGACAGAATGAAAGATAATATGCTAAAAAAAAAAAAAAGTCTACAATATTTAGATTTTACTACCAGGAAGCACAAGTATATTATTCATTTTGCTCTTATATCAGACAGCAACATCTGCATCACAACAGATGCATTTCAAAATAGCAATAAAAAATTACCCAGCTGATACAGCATCTGATATCTTTGTAGTGTATTGCAATACTTCCATGCAGCTGGAGTTCTGCATTCAATATCCTAGTCCTCTGGATATGGAAAGTAGTTATTTCCCTTTGTTCCCTTTTGAGCTTGGATCTGGGATACTGGATGATAACCTAAATATTTAAACTATTATTCAGGTCTTTAATCAATTCTACTAAACGGACTTTCTGGACATATTCCAATATAAAATAAAATGCTTTGTGCTGTAATGGAAGAATTACTGCTATTAAAGGATTTAATCCTAAATATACCGCAGCACATTTCTTTGTACATCAAGCAGAGTCTAAAGGGCTGCTATTTTTATCAGGTTTGTATTTTACAGATAAGCACTAACTGCAGATTACAGGATTGGTTCACACCAGGTTTCCCCACTGTACAAAGGTAGAGCTATGCAGAATTGGCAAAGCTAGACAGTTCTTAGCTGGAAGTACTACAGGTTTAAATACCATTATCGTATTTTCATTCTTGTCTCTCTGATTAGCCTTTTCATGGCAGCAACTTTCTCTGTTCCTAGGACCAATTCACTGGCAACTCAAGGAAAGGTCCATAACAGCTGGAAGTACAAAAGGCAGTGACAGAGGATGGACGTGAATATGCTGGGCTTGGTGATACACAGCCTGCGAGAGCCACAGCAGAACACAGCGTAGCCCTGGGCAGGGAGAGCATGAGGGGTCCAGCTGGTGGGATGCTGCGAGAGATGTGCCCAGAGACAGCAGTGACAACCGTGTCAGTAGAACCACCTATTGCATTAGGGTACAGGAAAACAACACACCCATCAGAACAGCTGCTGTAAAATAGAGCTAGAACTTCTTTTGGCAATATAGCCAAATTTTTGGGAAGTATAGCAGCAAATGCACCGTGTGAAAAATCAAAGCTGAGAGAAGAGGGAGGATTTTACTTCAAAGAGGTGTCCAGGGCAGAGAGCAGAGTTATTCACAGCCCTTGCTCATCTTGCTGGCTGCCCACAGTATTCAGGGAGGCAACATAGGAAACTAGGAATGATGAATGCAGAGATCATCTAGCTGATGTCATGGTGTTGGGTCATAGGCTGGACTTGATGATCTTGGAGGTCTATTCCAGCCTCAGAAATTCTGTGACTCTGTGATTTCAAAATATTTGCATGTCCTTCAGTGTCATAGAGAAATAACCGTTGTGGCAGTTTGGAGCTATTTGGGAACAAAATACATCTAAGTGAAAGCAAAAGGGAGGAAAAAAAAAAAGATATTTACAAAGGTATCTAAGAATTCAGGTAAGAGCCATTGGCCTGTGTAGAGAACAGTTACCAGAAAGCAAAAAAGAAATTATGGGAAGAGAAAGCACTAGCGAGAGGGCAAGGAATAATCACAAACCTTGCTAAAGGATTGAGAGACAGGAATCTGTTTTTATGGAGGAAGCACTGAAGGAGAAAAGAGCAAGCCCAGAGGAAGCCACTGTCAAATATTTAAGAGTAGAGAATGATAGAAGATTCCTGATGGATGCAAATTGAAAAAAAAGTCCTCAGATGTTATGTCAGAATGGGGATATACAGACAAAAATAGGTGATCCTGCACCACAGAGGGGATTGGTTCTGAATCCCTCTGCAAGCTACATTTTTAAGGTAGCAGTGAAATACTCAACTGAAAACAATATGGCTCACAAGGAAGACACTACTAGGCTTGTGTTTACAGTGACGTTTTTCATGACATCTCCCTTTCAAAGAAGCAGGAATGGTTGCTTACAGAGACAGCTGGAGACAATTTATTGCTCCCCCACCCAGGTCTGCTCCAGGGAGGTCCAGATGAGGTACAGGAGAAGCAGTGGCAGTGCTTCCCCAGAAACATGACTTGCACTGGGGATGCTGGAGCCAGGTTTGCTGAAGAAAAGACTTTGATCAGGGATCTGGCAAAATGCACTGGTGACAAATCAAAAGGGAATTTGCCTAAACTAGTTCTTCAGAGAGAATGGACAAAATTGTCCACTAACTGAAGCAAAAAAGCAGATGGGTCACTGAAGGAGATGAATATTTGGTTTAACTCATCATCTTTCGTATTCCAGAGGTTATTTGTCTCCAGAAGACAGGAACAGCCTTGTGCTGAAGCACCATCTCATAACTCTGAAACAGTGGTTTCAAATCCTGCTTTGCTGCATGGTTTTCCCAGAGCAGTGAACATAATTCAACTCATCCCATGCTTCATTTTTCACATGCAAAAATAAAACACTAACACGTCTGCCTTTACATTTCAGAGCCCTGGGAGGAGACTGGACACCCACAGGAGGGTTCAACTCAACAATCTGATGTCCAGATTGACAGAAAGCCAAGTGAAGGATGGATGTCAAAAGCAGTAGCCCTATTTGGGTGGGTCAGAGTTCATGCTACAGGAATGACTTATTTTTCACCTCAGTGTCAACACCATAAAAATCTTTCTGACCAAGCTGAAGCTTTTTGTTTTAGAGTACCTGACAAAGTGTGCTGAGTTGGAAGAGCAGTTCCAGCAAAGCAGTTGGAAGGGCAATTCCACCTGCTAAAACAGTTTTACCTCTCCTCATCCATCTCTTCTCAAACAGGTTTTGAAGAGAAACTCATATTTCCACAATAGGGAAAGGCTGTGCCTGCTGCTAATAAATTCTGGTCCCATATTACAAAAAGACATCAGTTCAGAAGTAATGGTCTGACATCAACAGGATAAAATTCAGTAAAGTCACAAAGAGAAATCAAACAGAAAAACACATGACAGGGATGATGGGTTTGGCAAAAATATAGGTTATTAGAGACCAACTGAATCTGAGCTGCTACCATCATGCTTTACACATGAGGTTGATCCTGCACTGGAAGGCACTGGTAGATTTGTTACATGCAATACATGGGAGATGAACTTTCTGCTGTACACACAGTCAAGATATCTCAGCTGGAATATTGCAATCAGATTTGTGCATCACACTAGGAAGAATGTGGAGAATTTTGAGATAGTTCAAAGAAGATCAATGCATCATAAGAAGCATAGACAAACATGATTTACGGGGAGTTTGAAACAACTGGGTTGATTTCACTACAGAATCAAAATTAGGCATTACCTATAAGACAAAAAGGGTATCAGTCTCTAAACTGGGAAAAGGAGAAAATAATTGATAAAAAGACTAAACATCTTCCCAGGCTAGACAAACCTGCTCCTGCCATGGAGCAGGGGGTGGAGGGTGAACTAGCTTTTGACGTCTTAAGTACACTCCATGCACTCCAATATAGCAATGTTTATCATAGGATGTACTATGATGAAATCAAGTATCTTATTTGTTAAATACTGCAAAACAACATAAAGTAAATTTCCAAGCTATTAATATTCTAAAAGAATCCTACCAACACAGTATTTCTGTACATGTTGGGCATATGTATTAGGACCTACAGGTACATAGCTTGATAAAACATCAAAACTAATTACGCTCAGAAATGCTGTTTGTCTCAGCAAATACATTTCTTGTAAACACGTTAAAGGATTGATTCAATAATCAATCCTCGATTCATGCAGTGAAACTAACCAGGAATGTGTGTGATGACCACAAGGAAAGTTACTTAACCCCATTCAGCTAATAACTGGTTTCTAGCTTGATATCTTTATATTATTTTCGCTAGCAGAGCAGTAGATGATACTCCTACTTTCCATGCAAATGCATAATCCTTTTCTGAAGGCTACTAAGCTCTTTGCCATCAAAATCAGTGGAACTCTGGCTGTTTACATTGGATCTGTGAAAAGCTTTGAAGATGAAAAGAACTATGCAAGTGTTAAGTGTAGCTATTTTGGCAAGGAATCTAGACCAGAAACACAGGCTGTTACACACAGATCCTATTGTTTCCTGTCAAAAGTCATCTTCATCAGCATAAAGGCAGAAGCCAGCAAAACCCAAGCAGACTGATAAAAAAAAGAGGCGGAAAAAAATATCATTTGAGATCCTCAGTTATTTTCATAGGATACTTTCTGAGGGACTCTTAGCAGTACAGTAAAACTTTGTGTCTATTACTAGTCCTTTCTTGTATTAACTGTAAGTTTTTTAAAAATAATTTTAATTTGTTCTGACATGTTTCTTGATCAGTCACTATGTCAGGCTAGTATTTGTGGGACTCCCCAGCAACAGCAGTTTCTGCAGTTGAAGTGGATGGGGGTACGGAGGTTGAGATGAAGAGACTGTAAAGTGCTCAAGGTGAACAAGAAAAAATATGGGGTGGAAAGAGTGTTCTGAAGAACCCAGAGCACAGCAGATGAAAGATCCCTAGAGAAGCTTCCTGGCACAAATAAGAGAGAGAAGGTCTAAAGTTTTTTTGCTTGGCTTTGGAAGAGGTTTGTTGGGTTTTGTTTTAGGGGTGTTTTGGGTTTTTTTTTTAGACAAAAGAGTCAAAGTCTCAAGGTCTTGGAAAAAAGTTCAAAAGAGGAAAAGGTAGGAAAAAAATAGCACTGGAAACACATGCTACAAGCCAGTAGGCAATCCACAGCTAAGGTGCTATACAAACAAAATCCTCAAGAAATGTAAATAAAAGCAGTGTAAACAATGAAAAGAAAGGCATTGGGGCAAGGTGAAAGAAACACCTGCAGATAAACAGGCTGGGTTTAGGGCAGTACTCAGGAAAAACATACCAGTGTATTATTTTAAGACACATCTCAGAAAATTCTGCAGGACCAAACTGAACCTGCTATAATAATTTCATAAAGTTTGAGCAGGCTCTTACAGCATCGCACAAAAAAATGATATACGGTGAATTCTGCAAACTCGTGACATCTCAAGAGATTGATCAAGCTGACAGAAAACATTTACAGCAAGTCATCACATGTGGCAACACGGAGAAGTTGATGATGGAGTGGTTAAGGATAACTACAGAAGTCAGATAAGGATGCATGCTGTGTCCATATTTATTTCTACTGGTAGCTGAAGCCATGAGGCTTTAGCCTAACAACAGTGCTAGCTTGAAAAGAAGAAACAGGAATAACTGCACCGTATGAAAAGGCTGTTCATCCACAAGTAAAACTGACCTCATGCAATAGATCATAGGGACTTTATAAAGAATAACTGAAAAAGTGGATGAGAAGATGATAGAACTCAATCTGGGAATTATTTATTAGAGGACAGTATTAAATATAGCTATAGGTTCAGGTATCCAAAAACCCTGTAGTGTCTGAGGTCTCCAGTTGGGAAATGGGAATCATGAAGATACTGGAAAGAAAAGGATCATACCCATTGCTACTGACTGCAAATGAATCAAAAATATTACATGATCTATGAGGTTAAAGCTATTTTTTAGAAAATTCAAAACTGAAGCAACTCAGCAGGCTGGAATATTATAGAATAATAGAATGGTTTGGGTTGGAAGAAACCTTTAAAGGTCATCTCGTCCAACCCTCCTACAATGAGTAGGGACATCTTTAACTAGAGCAGGTTACTCAGAGCACCATCCAACCTGACCCGGAATGGTTCCAGGGATGGGGCAGCGACCATCTCACTGCAGAAATTACTTTAGGTAATGAATTACACAGATTAACAAGGTCTGAAGATGCAGAGTGGTAGGATGTCTTATTTCATTTCTGTTGTTGCTGCTGATTTAATGGACACACTTCACACCCACGTTTGTGGCACAGAGGCTGGGAAACTAGCCAAGCAACATCTACATTAAGCCTTACGGTGTATAAAATAAAATGCAGTGTCACAGAAACATAGACTTGAGCCAAAGCCCCCTGAGGCCAGAAATGCTCAGCACACTCCTGCAGGTCTTTGCGAACCCCAGACCCAAATTAGAGCACAGAGAATCTGCTGTTCTGAGAGAACTGACCATATTAGTCATTCCTGGACTCAGATTATTGCCCAGAGAAGCAGCTGCTGTACATTTACACAGGCTCCACCAGTTCTCATCTTAGATTTGATCATCTTACGTAGTGAGAATTTCAGTGAATTCCTCTGACAGCAGAAGACCAAGATATTCAGTATAGACCTCTGGAATCATAGATCTAGTTTTTCAGAGACCAGCTTCCTCTTCTCCATGTGTCTTTGCAGTCTTCACAAAGAGCATTCAAAAGGGTCAGAAGCAGGGAATCAATGGGCAGACTAGGGCTGCATAGTTTCCTCCACCCCATCACATATTTGCAGGCTGCATAGTGTGGTGGGGTACGAAGGACCCAATGTCATCCTGCTTTCTCTTTGATCCTCAAAAAGATGCAAAGGGTGGCCCTGGACCCACACATCCTAACAGCTCTTGATAAAACCAAGTAAAACAGGAATGGAGAGGGGAGGAAGAGTAAACTTCAGAGCAAAGGCTCACTCCTGTGGTGAACTTCCAAACACTATGTGAGTCAGAGGAAGTTTCTACATGCTTATGTCTTCTAGCTCAAATACTGTAATTAAATTGTCTTAGCTACTGACTGGAAAAAGCTTTATTATTGGAATAGCTAGACCCAAAGATGAATCATGCTGCCATTATGCACCACAGGTGGTTTATCACAGAAGTCACCCAATTGCCTTACAGGACAGGTGGCATTTACTAAGAGAAAAACACACTTGTTAATGTCTGTCTAAGCAGAAGGTGCAATCCCAGCCGTTGTCCATTCTCAAAAATATACACTGAAAAGGCAACGTTTAAAGGGGAGAGGCAGACTGCAAAGCTGTTCTGACACTAGTGATTAAATCCTAAGAATTTAAGTCTGTTTTGCTTTGCAAAAAGAGATGAAAAACCCAGCAGCCCATTACCAATATCTTTTGCAGACTGCATTAGTGTTGTTCACAGTAAGATTTTCCTTGAGCCCAACTGAAGAATGGGCCACATATGATCAAAGGTGTGGCCATACAGCTGTCACAGAATATACCATAAGACAGACAAAAAAAATAAAAGCTTGATGCAAAACTGTGCATTCCAACTTGACAACCATTTCTGAGGGAGGTTTTGGAGTGGGGTCTGCTTCCATGTCATCAGCAATATGATTTTCTAAATGGCTCAGCAACCAGAGCATTGAGATCTTTTGTTATTCTGGCCAAATTAACCCCAAAGAAGTTTCTCAGTATTAAGTGCTTATAAAAATGTGGTTAAGAGGTCAGAATGCTTCTCTTGTATGCTTTTAACAGAGAAAAACTACTGCTTCCCATCATGCAAAGGGCCAGGTAGGGCAATCCCTACAGAGAATAGGAGATTCATAGGTAGCAGCACTAACCTTGGGACTAGTGAATTGAGCCCTCAATCGGTAAGAATGAGGGCTAATAAATGCTGTGGTGGGTCAAGTATGGTTTTGCTTTTTTTTCTCCTTGCTTTACCAAAGAAGCCCCAGGAGAACAGACAGCCCTTGGTATGCTGATCTCTCACCCATCTCACATAATGGTCCTGATGACTGTTCTTTCCTTTTTGGTAGAGCACTCATATTATTAAACCAGAGAAAGAACAAGTCACATACAAAAAAGGGTCCTTAAAAAGGAAAAAAATTAGCCACCCTTGGAAAAACAGCAAGAGAGGAATGTGACTAGCACAGCATTTCCTGTGGCCTGTATACTTATCTCATACCATAACGATCAAGTGGCTTACTTGTCTCTACCCGTTACAAAAGGGATTCTTTGCATTTTCACGTGGTTCTGCTGTACAACCAACCACACAGTTTTGCCACTTTGTCTTAGCTATTTTGGTGCTTAGATACTCAAATCCTTTCACCTCCTCCCCTTCAGTCTCTCCTCCCCCCCCCTATAGGCACGTCTTCTCTCTTTTATTCTT
>JANHGN010003621.1:66761-93389 GCA_024605025.1 Megaceryle maxima | reverse complement strand
AATGTGATTATATAAACACATGCATACTGTAGATTGACATCATACAATGCTATTCTTTGTTTCTGGAATTTTCCTTCTTTCTAGTTTGCAACAACTTCTGTATGCCTGGCTTGCTTCCCTAAAATAGTAGCTTATTACACTGTACTGAATAAGATAGCACTGTATTTATTCCTCTGGCAGTTTGGATTTCACAGGGAAAAAGTTCACAATTTAATTCATAAAAATAGACTTACAAAGGAAAAATAAGAGTAACAGACCTTGTGAATCTCCCCGTTTATTAATGCATGTGATTAGTGGAGTGGAGAGAAAGCAGGTTTATATGTTTCAGTCCATCATGACTGTGAAATTGAACTGTAAATGGTACCTAGTGCAGTCAAGTGAAACAGACACCATGCCGGGAGTTAATGGAAATGTGGAGAGCTTTTCTTTTTAACAAAGTACTCGAGCAATTATCCCAGCACACCCACAGTGAAATGAGATAAAGTTAGCCTGTGCATTGCAAAGGCTGTTAACCGCAAAATAAATTTACTGACAGCCATTGGGAACCTTTTGTTCATTGTTCTTTTTCTGCACCTATTAGCAAAAAAATGATAAACAGCGTTGGGGGAATAAACAGGCAGCACTTTGTGGGGTGGGACATTTGTTATGGGCGTACACTAGCAAACAGCCATTATAGATACTACTTAATTCAGAACACAAAGAAATAGCTCAAGAAAGTAATATGCTTCATTGTCATACTCACCTGAAAAACAGGTGGGGTTTTGGAAGCAATCTGAAGTGGCCTTGTTCTGCCACTCTGGTAATATAAGCACTAAGTGCTTCTGACAGCCCTGCTTTGCTGTCAGGGCTTTGTATTGACATTAACCTTTTACAGTAGTAGTAAAAATACATCGGAACTTCCTCCCAGACTCAGGTTTCCCATCACTTTCCTGGCTGCCCGTAGCACTGAAGAGTGAAGGTCATGTTTGAGGCACTGGCTGCTTCAGCGTAGCATTGAACTCCAGGGACAAACAGGATGAACAGCAAGTCCCGTCTGCCCTCTAAAACCTTCCCTCATCCGCTTGCTTAATAAAGATCTCCTTCCTCCAACTCCACCTGCTCCCCCAGCAGCTGCGCAACAATACCAGTGTGTCCAATAGTAAATATTGATCTCTTGGGGCAGAGCTCACCCCCGTGTGCACAGGCAGGCAGAAAGCCCTGCCCAGCTGTGCACAGCATCTCACCCCCCATCCAAAGGGGAGCTTTGGTGGATGAACCATGCAGGTGAAAACACAACCACTCCTTCAGTCAGGAACCTGAAAGGAGCTTTGCTTCTTAAGCAGACAATCTCAAGCAGACACCAAGAGATAAGGGCTACCCATATAGAAAGTGTTCATCAGTGATCTCAATGGTTTTCTATAGATTTTCCACTTAAGGGAAAATCCTTCCCTTTCAGAAGTTCACTGGAAAGCACCGCTGGTTACTGGTTACATACTACAGTAGACCAACCTCAGCATTTTATGAGAAACTCACTAGAGAAGCTGATAGAGGAATGACGTTAAAACATATTGAAAAAGCGAGCAATTTAACTCTCAATTTCAACTTCTGTTTTACAAAGTCCTTTATTGCTAGCAAGGACTGCTTAGGCCTCTTTGATGTATCTTGTTATGATACCAAAAGCAGCAGCATACTATTTGGTTTTTTATCATGCTATTTTGAGAGCAGCTCAAACGCCAGCCAGCATCAAATACAGTACATTGACCCAAAGTCAAGCCATGTTTTACGTAATGGCAATGACATCTCTTACTCCTACAGCAATTTAATCTAGTTCCTATTTGCATTTCCAGTGCAGATGAAAAAGAGGGCTATTTAGAGAGGGCCATTTACTCACAGCTCTTCCCTTGCTATTCCTGGTCTTTGTGCTGGAGCATTGCTCTATTCAGTGGGTATATTGACAACCCTAATTCTCTCTTCTGGAGCTCATTGTCATGGTTTATTGCTATTAGCCTCAGTTACTCAACCTCAGGAAGCACCCCTCCTTCTTTTCAGGGAGGTATGATTTGAAGAACTGTATCTTTTGGCCTCACAGCTATTATTTATGGCTGCCAGTCAGAAAACAGAAACTGAAATCAAAATAACCAATGCTCTCCCTCCATAGCAGACCTGTTAATGTCACTTCTTCCTGACCTTATTCAACATAATCAAAATTTATTTTATTTCCCCTACTTATATGCCATGTATAAGCATCCTATGCAGCCCTAACATGGCTGCATCCCAAACCAACATACTCTCCATCCCCTCCATAACCTTAACCCCAAGCCCAGCAAATAAGAGCCTGTTAACTGTGGAAGCTGCTCTGATTTCAGCCCTCCTGAGCCATACCCAGGCAGAGCTGTCTTCACATCGATCCTCACTGCAGAGAGGGGACACTGTATTTTGCAACAACAGTTAGACATGAAGCCAACAAGCACCCTGGGGAAGTCACTGCTTCGTCCTGCCCAGAGCTGCTAATGCATGTGTACTGGCTCCTCTCTCTGCCTTGCGGCATTTCCATTTCTTTGCATGTCTGTCAGATGCTTTCCGTGTTGCTTTTCCTTTGCTGTGCAGTGTAGCAAGATGCCAGCCTTCTATTTTTTGCACCATGTGCACTCTGGATCTAACATTATGCTTAAGATGCTATCAAGTAGCCAAATGTGACTCGTTTTCAAGGTTAGCCTCAAGGTGGCTAACTCTGGGAGTCAGCCTTTCAATCACAATCAGATACCAATCAAACAAAAATAGACGAGGGCTGACAGCAGGCTGGTGTTATTATCCTGTCTATTTCCCGCTGGTTTAGTTCAGGATGTTTTTATCAAGTGAGTCTCCAGCTCACCTCACTAGTATGCAAGGAAGGCAGGAGGAGAAGTGGTTGTAGAAAAATGGAACAGTTAGTGATTTACAGCTGAAGGAAAACTAAGACAATGCTTTCCCTGATTTCTTAGATGTAATTGTGCCTCCGGCATCATCATAAGACAAAGCAAATCCTAAAGATAAAATCAAAATGTGGGAGGAGTGGGGACCCACAGCTGTGAAGGCATCATTTCAAGAGGCAGCTTTTCTTCCTCCCCTTGCATAAACATTACGTTAGAATGATTGTAAACCTGCAGCTCTCTAAATGGCACTCATGTCTTCATGCACAGCACAAGTTCACTATTGACTTCAAAAGAAGAGAAAGATACTGAGAATTTTTACCTTTAGTTTGCCATGCTGATACAGATCAGGGAGATTTGTAGACTTTGATCTTCCCTTATTTAATTAAAGTCAGATGGACCCCAGTTGAAATGTGAATTTTCAGCTTCAGCAGGGGACTCTATGGCCCAGCAGAGCTTTCACCAGTCTTTCATCTCCTCCGATCAAAGCTTCCTGTCTTGACCCAGCTGATGTCAAATTATCCTGATCAGATCCTGGTGAAGAACTGTCTTTTCATTTGTGATGGGGACTTCCTGTGACTATCACAAAGGCATCTCACAGGGAGGAACTACACTGTTGTTTACCATTCTAGCTTCAACATACATTTAAAAGTAAACAGACTTTGACTGCTCTACAATCCAGTAAGGACCACAGACGGAGTTCTTTAAATAGAAGGAAAAATAGCATATATCTTATATATGTCTAAAATGGGCTCCAATCTTTCACTGAATTGTTGCTAATTTTTGCACCTATAAGGAATCAAAACAGTGATTTTCAATGTAGCTGGCCTAAGGATAAATGACAAGATAAATGAGAAGTTTTAGCTGCTAATTAAATAATTGGGTTCAGCTTTCATAAACCCATCATTTCACCTGGACATGTTATAGATGATTTTAACACTGCCTGTTCTCCAAAATGTTTTCTCCACGTGCTTTGGCTCTGTCCTGCTTGTTTGTCTCACTTTCATCAGAGATAAATGTTGGTGTCACAGGGACAGAACTGTTGCAGCCCACAAAGGACAGCACCTCATTACAAAGCAATAGCCACACCTCTGAAAAGAAACCACACTGACCCATGCAAAGCGCTGAGCCCACAAAACACTCTGCAGAACTTGGACCCTTTGCTTTGTCTGCTTGTGAAAAGTTCCATTAATTCAGGGTGACTTTCTCATGCAAAATCCCTTCTGGGCACACAGATAAAGACTACAACTCATGCACAGTCACCTCATTTTTCAGTGGAGGAGCACAACCCTACCACTGCAGCTACCAAAACCCACCAAGTGCCACAGCTGAGGGTACCCATGGTTGAAAGACAACCCTTACGATCCAGACTGATTTACTTTCCCACTTCAGAACTTGGAGGCATGGTCTCAGCAGGCTTGTAACAGGCTCCAAGGGTGATGGGGACCTGAGATGGGAAGGACTCTTGCATTGCAGTATTGACAAGCCAAACAACATTCAGGTGCCTCAGGAGCATGTGAATGCTCCAGTTAGTTACCATGGAAATTAGGGGCACCTTACCACTGACAACATACAAAGCCAAGGCCCCAGCTGAAGGTACCAAAATTGCCTGTCTGAAGTTAGAGTCTGACCACCAGTCTTTATCAGTAAAGGTGTGTGTTAATGCTGCTCTAACTAGTGGGATTTGAACCTAAGTTTTGCAAACAATCTGACAACCAGTCCTTTCTTCCAGGAGCAGGTTCTTTGGGGAAACTCTATAGATGCATCGGTGGGACTTTGACTGATTAAATGATGTTTTTCTACATCTGATACGTTTGTAAGAGTGCACCATGCTGATCAGGCACACGTTTTGCACAAAATGTCACGCAAGTTTATTATTAGATTAAGCTGTGGTAGGTTTAATTTTAGATCTTTTGATTCAAGTGGTGCAATGAAGATTAAATGTTAGGTATTATTAAAGATGCAGATGTGGTTATATTGAATTATAAACTTCATTAAGTGCAATGTCCTGGACAGGCTTGTGAGATAAGCTACAAAGGACTTCCTTACTTCATACTAAAGTTATTAAAATATTAGAAGGTAAATCTAATCATAAGAATATTATGATGGAATGAAACTGATACTTTAAAAACATTATTACAAAAGACTATATTTCTTTCATGTATAATTACTTCCCTCTCAGATTAGATTGCTGGGTAGATATTAAAATGCAAGTATTTTTCCTCTTTTTGAACACCCATAAAAAGCAAATACAATGAAGCCAAATTTTGTCACTGCTTTCAGTGCCTGAGCCTTGAAAGGTCCTCCTGCTCCTCATTGTCAAGCTTTTAGTTCTCATCAACATTAAAATTAGCCACTCGTGATTATATCTGGTAGCAAGGCCATCCCCACTTCCATGGATGAGTGGCTGAGACACAGCAATCACAGGAAATATGTGATGAGATCCTGGAATGTCTGAGGTGAAGGAACTGAAAGGAGACACCAATAGCATGCAACAGGGCAGAGATTCATGAAAAAATAAAGGTACACAAAAAGGATTCTCAGATCTTCTCATCAACACCTTTGAAGTCAGTCAATTGCTATAGTTTTCTCTTTTGTAGTAGAAGAGTGAAGAGGAGGTACACACTGAAACTTGAAAGGGCAAAAGGAGAAAAGTTTCAAATTAATACAAAAAAAAATGTTGGCTGTTTTTTTTTAATGAAGCATATAATGAACTTGGGAGACTCATTGCTATGATATATGGGAGGTTCCCTATCATCCCACTTCAGAAGATTCCCCATCAGCACGGATAATGAGAATTTCACCATGTCTTTGGTGAGGACAAATGATCTTTAAAAAAAAAAAAATCTTTGTTGGCCCAGACCATTGGCCAACCAGTGACAGAGAGGTTGGGGAGAAAACTCTCCCATGGGAATTCCATAGCCTAGCACTTCCCTTGCAAGGGTTTTGCCCTGGCTCTTACAATCAGGACCCAGCAGGGCAATTGCAGTTCTTTCATCCCATGAGTAGGTACAAACCATTTCACACTGCACCAGGACTTTCATAGATTCTGTCAAAACCTGCTGGAAAACCATATCCAAGTTCTGGTGAAGTTCTCATCTCGTGTGCTGAGTGTTCCCCTATTGCAAATCAAGGCTGAGCTATGTTAAAGCCATTGCCTGATTCTTGGGTTTTACAGATGGGCAGCTTCTCCCACCCAGTTTAAAGGACATAAACCATTTGTCCTAGCCTGGACCACCTCTAAAAAAGCCAGGCTCTCTTCCATTTCCCCACTAAACTATGGCACCTCTTTGTGCCAGATAAAGGCCATTCTAATACACTGCAAATGTAGAGCTAGCAATAGTACTTCTCATTTGCTAAACAACTGTGTTTGTAAAGTAATGTAAAATAATGTATGTTGTAATGTAAGAATAATGTAAGAATTCAGGTTTCCCAGAGAGGTGGTGGAGGCCCCATCCTTGGAAGTTTTTAAGACCAGTCTGGATGGGGCTCTGAGCAACCTGGTCTAGTGGGAGGTGTCCCTGCCATTGGCAGTGGGGTTGGAACGAGATGATCTTGAAGGTCCCTTCCAACCCTGACAATTCTATGATTCCAATTTAAGAACATTTTGTATAGGTGCATTATGTCAGCTGGATGAATTAAGTGACCACAATGGATTTGATCCATGATAAGATATTTGAATTTGCTTGTTTGCAAGACTTGCTAGATCAGATAACCCAATTTGTGTCTCAGCATACAGAGCATGTCTCTTTCCAGAGAGAGCTGGGGAAAAAAAAGCACCGATTGATTTGATTGTATTATATTTTGTATTAGGAGTTCCTTTTGGGATTCTTGTAAAAGCTGGCATTGATTTATAGCTATCTGTCATTGACTCGAGGCACTTGATGTCAAAAATGGCAAGATAAAAAAGCTTGCTTTACAAATAAATCTTTAAAAGCAGAGCTACAGCAATGATTTTTGTAAAGCAGGCAATCACATTCTAGTGTGTTAGAGTTTGAATATTGCAGCTATTAGGAGGATTTGAAAATAAAATATGAAGATACCTCACTGCCACTACTAGGAAGGCAACTGAGGAACTGGGAAAGCAAAACTTGTGGCAGAATATCAAAATCTTCTAGTATATCTTTCCAGTAAAGAGTTACAGACTCTCCTGATTCCTTTTAACTGTTTTTCTGTGACAGACTAAACATTGTTAGTAACAAGGAGTTTCCCCTTTACTTAAACCAGATTATATTTAGTGCAAATTTTTTTTTTTGTATCAAATAGAATAAAACATCAAGATTTAAAGGGAAATATTTGATTCCTTGTGAGGGTTTCTGAGAAACAGCATGGTTGGATATTTTCATCTTCATTTCCTTGTCTTTTGCAATTTTAATTTGAGGAAATGCACACGCTGTGAAATATTCAGTTAAATATTTCATTGTTAGTGCATGCTGCAGAAAGAAAAAAGGATATTAATACTCTAAAGATCATTTCTTCTGTATTTGTTTTGGTGGGCAATTTGTTAGTGAAAATTGAAAAAAAAAAAACAAACCAAGATTCCTACTGAGAGCAGAAACTTTGAAAGAAGGTGAAAAGTAATAAAGCACCATAATGAATTCAGATGCTGCAGATAGAACTACTAAATAAAATACACAAATGGGGGAGCCAGGACTGTTGCCTTTTCTTCTGCTCTATAAACATAGGTCTGCAGAACTTAGATTGCTTCCGTAGCTGGAAGTAATAGCAGCTCCTACATCCTTGTTGAGCAAAACCAGTCATGACAACATGATCTCTCACACAGCCTGTACTTTATAGCACATGGACAATTGTAAGATGACTCACCACGCTCTTAATTGCAGCTTTGATCACTAAATCTTTTTTGAATTACTGAAGTCTATTTCTGCTTTTCAGTTACAAAAACCATCAGAAAAGGATTTGAGGTTCCAGGTTGGAAAGTTCAGCTTTTCCTTTTAAAATCCCAACCTCATTCAATAAGCATCCATAAAGTGCTGCAAACACCGAGACAAAGCATAAGATAGACCACAGCAGACCAGCCTCCTTAGCATTTAGCATCCTGCGTTGGCATCTGCTTCTTTATCTTGTCTGACGTTTCCAGGCCAGAATTTTTGTTGCTTTGGTAACCTACCAAAACACTGATGGTCTCATTTTCACTGTAGTTGGCCTGCCTCTGGCACTAATCACTCTTTTCAGATTAATAAGACACTGTTTATATTTTCCAGTGAGACATTATGTTCATTAGTCAAGGAAGGCACCACTAGATGGCTCAAGGGACTAGTAGGCTGCTTCTGCTTCATAGAGGTCTCTAGACAGGGTACTTACTGGTGGCCCCTTGGAAGCCTGGTCCTCCAAACCCAGCCTCTCTTGGCCACAGAGAAGCCATTCAGGCAGCAGAAGGCAGGACCCAGCTTTGCCCTGTTTGGGGCAGCCATACAGCAGTGAGGTCCCTGTGGCACCATTCACTGACACCCCTCCTCAAACAAAACCAGCTTCCCCCCAGTCGTACCCTGTGCCTCATGAAGCAAAAAGACAGATTTTGCTTTGCAAAGGGCTTGTTCTGTTCTGAAGGAGCCTCATTTCTGTCTGATGCGTCAGCAGTCAGCAGAGGAAAAGGATGCTCCCTTGTTGGCACATCTAGTCTGCTCAGAAATGCTCGTTTTGGCTTTTTTCCCTTACACAGCCACACGAGTCCCAAAGCAACTTGTCAGTGACTTTTAATTCAAGCCGATGATTAACGCAGTTGGTAGTCATAATCACCAAATGTTTTCTCACTGATGTAAATCCCTTCCCTGATGGAAACCCAGGACCTTGGCACAGCCCAGCTTGAGGACAGTTCTTCTGTGCACGCTATGTGCAAAGAATGAATTTAGCCATTAGCTTAATGGACTTCTAAGTCTCTCTGGTCATCAGCCCCAGAGAGGTGCATCCAGCTGGCTGCTTGCAATAGTTAATTTGTTCCACAATTGGAAAGGGAATTTTTCTCTTTAACAAGCTCTTTAGTGGGACCGTTTCTCCCCTAACCAACATCAGAACATTTTGACTTCCACAAAGTCACTTTAGATTTACACTGATACAAGGGAGGTAAAACTCAGCTCCTTATTATACAGTTGAGCTTGTCTGTTCAGGGAAGTGCAAAGAAAGAGGAAGGGGATTAGGAGAGGAAATTACAAAAAACGTCAATAAAAGCAGCAAAAGAACCACAGTTCTTATCCAAGCATGCTACAAAAAGTTCTTCCAAAACAGTTCCACTGTTGTATGGGGTTTTTCCTACAACAGGAATTATTCCATCTACATCCACTCTTTGGCACCCCTCAGGTGGGTAGCCTTGCTCAAGTCATTTTCTTATGGAGGTGGGTAGGAATTGTCACATCTTTAATATTTCCACACATTTAATATTTCCACACATTTCACACATGTAGCAAATACAGACTGATAAGCTACAGAAACCTGGTCAGCTTTAACTGAAATGTAGCAGTACAGTAGCCAATTTATCTGGGATATTTAGAAATCAAAAATGGGTCAGTCCACTTATTAACAGAAAGCTTCTAGCTGCCAAGAGAGCCTTCGGGCAGCCAAGGACTCATTGGTAGGAGTTTCCACAAATCTTGGTTTTGTCAGACTTCTTACAATAGGGCAACATAATCAGGTGAAATTAAAATGGCCCTGGTTAGACAGTCAGCAAAAAAAGAGGGCCCAGCCTTCAATTAGTGTCACCACTAACAAGCCATGTGAAAGATAATATAATGAATCTTGGCTGATTTCCTGCCAAGTTTTCCAGACCTCACTTTGTTTTTTTGACTTTACACGCAGTATCATATTTAGCAGGACTAATGAGCCTGCATTCCTCTAATGGGCCCACCCCAGCATGTGAGTTCTTTCTTTTTTTTTCTTTTGTTGATGATCTTCCTTCCTCAAGAAATCAATATTTTGAAAAAGTCAAAGAATAAGGTCTTTGCAGCATTACTATTCCAATGTTTCTGCTTCTACCCTCACTTTTAGAGTGTGCAAATCATTTTCACCTAGCAATTTCAGAGGAAATTCACAAAAAAATCCAAAACATCTTTGTGCAGGGTTGCAGGATTGTTTCTGCTCCTGCTGCAAGGGCCTAAGAGTAGCTCAAATTGTTACACTTAATTGGGGAAACCAATGGAAGGAAACAGAGAAACAGGAGAGAAATAAAAGCAAAACATCAGCAGAATTCATACAAGAAATCTGTGTTCTGCTTTCTAAAGAAAAGGGTATGAGTAAAAGCCATCCTTCACCAGCAAGGCGTTCTCAGCGTCACCTGAGAGAGCTCTGCTAGAGAGATGATAGGTTATAACAAACCTTCCCTGAGACCACAGATAATGGCAGCTCTGTATCCTCGGACCTGGAACAAATGCAGCACGTGGGATTGTGGCTGCTCAAAACAATGAGCCTTTCAGGCCACTGCACTTGGAGCATTTCTTCTGGTGGGTCTTCCGGGACAATTTTGGTGGCACCAGGGGGTCATCTGTAGCAGCACAGTTCATCAGAAAGCAGTCACCATCACTCAGTCAAACACAGCTGAAGGTTCCTCTCCAGGGACACAGAAAAGACCAACACACCCAAATGACACTTTTTTTTTTTTTTCCCCCACTGCTAGCCAGACCAACCTTCAGCAGTCCCGGGTCCCTGAGACAGATGGGAGTCTGAAGCAAGGCAGACCAGGTGGAAGAGGCACCTGGAATCATGTAAGGGAACATTTAAATAAAGTGGACGTGCACAAATCCATTAGAGATGATCTTGAGGTGCTGAAGGTGTTGGCTGATGTCATTGCAAGGCCACTCTTGATTGTAAGGTCATGGTGATCAGGAGAAGTTCCTACGGACTAGAAAAAAGCACATGTAATTCCTGTCTTCAAGAAGGACAAGAAGGAGGATCCAGGAAACTGTAGGCTTGTTGGACCCAACTTGATCCCTGGGAAGGTGATGTTTTCCAGCATTTTTTGCTCCATTTCCAAATATCTGAAGGACAAGAAGGCGACTCAAAGTAATCAATATGGGTTTATGGGGGGGGGGGAATCATGCTAGATCAGCTTGATAGTCTTCTACAATGAGATGGCTGGCTTGACTGATGAGAGAAGAGCAGTGGATATGGTTTATCTTGATTTTATGAAGACTTTTGATATAGTCTTCCATAAAGTCATAGACAAGTTGATGAAGTATGGGTTAAATAAGCAGACAGGGAGGTGGACTGAAAACTGGCTAAACTGCCAGGATCAGAAGGTTGTGACCAATGACATGAAGTCCAGCTGGAAGCCAATTACTACTGATATACTTTAAGGGCCAATACTGTGTAGCATCTTCATTAATGACCTAAACAATGCCAGACTTCACCCTCAGTGTGTTAGTAGATAACACAAGATTGGGAGGAGTGGCTGATACACCAGATGGTTGCATCATCATTCAGAAGGACAAGACAGGCTGAAAAAAATGGGCAAACAACAAATGTTGAGACGGGAATCTCAACAAAAGGAAGTGCAAAGTTTTGCACCTGGGGATGAGTAACTCCCATGGGCCACTACAGGTTTGGGACTCACCAGCTGGAAAGCAGCTTTGCAGAAAAAGATGTGGGGGTCCTGGTGAACACCAAGTTGAACACAAGCCAGCAAAATATCCTCATGGCGAAGGCGGCAAATTCACGTTAGGTTGAACATTGCCAGCAGGTCATGCTGAGTCACGTTAGGTTGAACATTGCCAGCAGGTCAAAGGAGGTCATCCGTCCCCTCTGCTTAGCACTGGTGAGACACATCTGGAGTGTTATGTCTGGTGCTGGGCTCCCCAGCATGAAAGGGACACAGACATACTGGCACGAATCCAGCAGAGAGACACAAAGAAGATTAAGGAATTGAAGCATCTGTCATACAAGGAGAGGTTGAGACTGTTCAGCCTGGAGAAGTCTCTGGGGGAATCTTATCACTGTGTCCAAGAACCTGATATAGCTGAATAAAGAAGACAGAGCCAGACTCTTCTTAGTGATACCCAGTGACACCATATATATCTTTGGAGATACCCAAAACCTGACTGGACATGATCCTGCACAACCTGCTCTTTGTCCAGGAGAATGTGACTAGATGATCTCCACAGATGCCTTCCAGCCTCAACTGGTCTGTGACTCATCACAGACAATGCAAATTACATGCAGCTCTTGAAAAGGCCAAGCACATCCATGTACCAGGGCTGCATCATGCAGGACAACCAGAGCTGACAGGACACAACCAGGCAGGCACTATGGAGGCCGGTGTAGTTGGAGTGTTTGGAAATCAGCAAAATGTTCAGTGACCCCCTTCTAACACCAAGCAATGAGGGTCCAGAGGTATTCCTGACACTCCTACTCCCAGAGAGTCCAGGGACACATTTTAAGTGACAGCCCTTGGCAACATGAAGAAGCTGGTATAGGATTTCTGGCTCCAAGAATGTTTACCACCCACATCCTGCACTTCTTCCTAGCCTGACTAGTAATCAAAAGCAAGAGAACAGCTTCACTTTTTGAACATCACAAGAATCAACAAAGATAATGACTGCTACAGTTTTCTTAAGGCATTAGCATTAATAAAATTCATTCTGAAAAGGCCAAGACACTAAGTGCTAAGCATACGAAGAGCTCCAATTGCAGCAATTACTGATTGACTACGTAACATGCCCTTTTTTTTGCTAACGTTGTCCTTGTCCTCTTCTCTCCCTCCTTTGCCCCTTCTCCAACTGTTAGCTAAGTCTTTTTAGGCAATGGACTGTGGAGTGAGACTTCATGCGTGAGGTGTTTCATTTGCTGATTGCAGTCTCTCAGATTCCATTCTTCCAGAGATTTTTTTTTCCCCTTGTTGATTTTATAGGGCTATTTATGAGGTCTCTGCCCTCTATCCAGCTGTCTCTTTTCACAAAGCCTGTAGGAACACAACTATCTTGAGCACTTTTTATGCCTTTGTAAAGTAAAACAATCCAACAGGTTCTCATATGTACACAATCAGGTCAGGCCAGTTTGCTTCATGTAAAAAAATACTTCTCAGAATGGAAAAAATTAGGTAAGAAAAAAAAAAAGTAAAAACCTAAGTATGCATTCAAGCTACCTGACCACATGGTCTCAAGAGATTTCTAATGCTGGTTTAAGTGTCAACCCTTGCTGCACACTGCCCGAGTGGAGTGTTCCCATTAACAGTAGCATGAAAATACACTGAAACACATGAAGTTTCAAGAGCAAGAGTTTCAAGAGTTTCAGTTTCAAGAGTTTCTCACTAACTGCACTGAGTTTGAGGAATTACCAGAATGGAGGTTTCATTAAGAGCTGCTTTTTTATGTATATGACAGAGAGGGATTGCAGCCAGGAGTGTCTTTGCTGACAAGACTCCATTAGATTGCCATTAGTTGCTAATAATATATCATAATTATTTTTACAGGGTTAAGCTTGTCTCTTTCCTCACCCACCTGCCTTGCAGAGATAACCTCTAAGAATACCCTGAAGGACTGTCAGGTTCCAATTCAAAAGCTTTTCTCTAGCTAAATTTTCTAAACAATTCATTACCTATATAAGATTGGTGAGAATACAAAGATATGGCCCCTTCTCTCTCCAATTTCCATTCTCATATAATTCCACTCAACACCTAGTCAGACCCTGGAATAATTTGACTTTTCTTCCATTATTACTATGCAAAGATATTCTGTATATTAATGCAATACCCAGTCATTCTTCAGAACACATCTCATTTGCCGTTAGCTACATAAACACTTGACTGTATGTAAAGAATTGCCAGTCACAGTTGTGTCACATCTGTCATTTAAAGTATCAATTTTATTTAGCGTGCACAGCATGGTTTTCAAAAGGTCGAGCCTTAGTAGTGCATATTTCTACGAAAAAATGAAGAATAAACTCACTGCTAAGATCTATGCTTGTGTAGGTGTACGTGTTGTTGGAAATATTTAAGATACTTCATTCTCTTCTTATAAGCTTGGAAATGAGGCTTGTCAGTGACACTGTCAGGTCTAGTGGCAGCATCTGCTGCCTGACCTTCATGCAAGTGTGTTAGATGATATTAACTGTAGAGCTGAGCACCACTGCTGTATAAATACAAACAGCAGAGCAGCTGATTTGACTGTCGCCAAGAGGCTTGCTTTTTTCCTCTGCTTAAAATCCTGCTTCTGTAGGCTGAGTCCTACTGTGCACTGGGTTTCTCTAAGGCAGGAACTACCTCCAACAGCCTGAGGAGAAGTAGCTGGCTAATGATCTATCCCTAGGAATAGGCACATGTGACCAGACCTGGAAACACACATAAGGTACTACAGCTTGGACCTGAGCTTGAGAAGAACCAAGCTTCATGAACCTTTCAGCAGCAAGAGTCTGATCCAGTGCACCCATTGCCATTTCGAGATTGGGAGTAGGTCAGGTCAGAATAACTCACTCTGCCACTTGCATGTTCAGTGACTTTTTCTGCCACTATGAAATGATATCTTTACACACTATGGAATGCTAAGTGTTCATTTTCTCAAACTGAATTAGCATAATTTAACTGAATTCCATGTATCTGTATTCTAGACTTCCTCATTCTTTCATTGCAGGAACTTTAAATGGTGGCATGACCTCAGCAGCACATAGGAATCTTCACTGCAAAGACTCTCTGAACTAAAGCCAAGTTTAATTATAATATGAAAATTTCCTCAAGGAGAGGGAATCAGACTCCTTTGTATGAAACCAGAAGATGCTGTAGTGCTCTCCAGAGAACATTACAACATAATCAACAATAACAAAACCAAACTTGTACAAACAGCAGCATTCTCTGATGAATAAGTAACACAGTAGAATGGAAGATATTTTTTTCTTCTTTGTACAGATGTATTGGGTTTGCATGGTGAGGTAGTGGTAGCAGGGGGTCTACAGAGGTGGCTTTTGTGAGAAGCTGCTAGAAGTTTTCCCCATGTCTAATAAAGCCAATGCCAGCCAGCCACAGGACAGACCTGCTGCTGGCCAAGACTGAGCCCATCAACAATGGCAGTAGAGCCTCTGGGATAACATACTTGAGAAGGGGTGGGAACAAACTGTGCAGCAGCAACTGCAGACAGAGAGAGGAGTGGGAATACATGGGAGGAACAACTCTACAAACACCAAGGTCAGAGAAGGAGGATGGGGAGGAGGTGCTCCAGGTGCTGGAGCAGAGATTCCCCTCCAGCCTGTGGTAAAGACAAAGGTGAGTCAGGCTGTCTCCCTGCAGCCCATGGAGATCCACAATGGAACAGATATCAACCTGCAGCCTGTGCAGGACCCCATATCAGAGCAGGTGGATGCACCCAGAGGAGGCTGTGAACCCATGGGAAGCCAATGCTAGAGCAGGAGTGAAGTTGAGCCCAGGAAAAAAGGAGAGGTGGGGAGGAAGGTGTTTTAAGATTTGGGTTTATTTCTCATTACCCATCTCTGATTTTATTGGCAATAAATTAAACTAATTTCCTCAAATCAAGTTGGTTTTGTCTGTGATAGTAACTGGCAAGTGATATCTGCCTCTCCTTATCTCAACCCATGAACATTTCATTATATTTTCTCTCCTCTGTCCAGATGAGGAGGGAAGCAATACAGAGGAAAAAAACCAACCAAACAAACAAACAACACAAACAACCAAACCCACAACAAAACAACAAACTGGACATGGTTCTGGTCAACCCCCTCTAGCTGACCCTGCTCAAGCAGTGTGTGGTTTGACTACATGTTCTCAAGAGGTCCCTTCCAACATAAACAATTTTGTGATTGTGACACTAAATGTATCAAAATATTTTTTCTTCATGTTTTCAAAGTAAGAGTTTTAGTGTTTCTGCTTTGAACAGGAGGGAGCTGGACTGAAGATTTCTCTTCCAAACTCAACAGTTCTAGCTTAGGAGTGCTAAAATAGTTTTTGAAGTTTTAAACTGAGCTTTGAATTTGCAGGACAAAGAACTATAATTTAAAAATAGTAGGGAGAGAAAGAGTAATAAACCCTAAATAACTTACAAAAAGGTAAAGGGACCTCTTCCTTTGAATGAAGAAGTTTTGTTTTGCCAAGATAAGATTCTTCCGATTATTATTTTTAGCTTCAGCCCTTGAAACAAAAGAAAAAATTCCATCTCTGTGTCTAAATACAGTTACATTAAGGTTACAGTCTTGATCTCTATCATCAGCTGTATGCAAAAAAAACACCAACAAAACAAACAAACCCAAAACCACAGGAGCACTGTCCTGGATTTGGGGTCCTTTGAAAGTTTGGGGATGCCCCAAAAGAAATTAAATCCAAGCAACATGAGCTATAAGGAACCCCATTTTAATATTTCAACTTGTCAAAGCTGAAGTAGCAAATTTCCATCCTATCTCTTCTGCTTAGATTTCTCCAAACAAATTAGCAGATTGCAGGAACATTTCCAATTTCTTTCATCTATCTGGTTATTCCAGAAGAGTTAACATGTACTATTTCCTTTTCTTATCTAACCACTTGAATAACATCTGCCCTCTTCGTCAGCTTCCTAAAATAACTGCCTTTGGCAGGTTAGAAGAGATTTTTCATTCTCCGGCGCAAAATAGCAGTCAAGTAATGAACTTAGGGTTCAGCCTAGCAAATATTTAATTTGGCAAGTGCTAAGTTTTAACTTGTGATCTCTCATCTTTGCATTCAAATATCTACAACAGCTGATACATGCATAATGCAAAAAGCTAGAAGCAAACATCACAGCATTTAGAAAATAGCTGCAGGTTTTTGCCATGGAAATTATTTCTGCTTAAAACATGAACCCAGAGTAATTGTATATTTTGTTTAGAGTGACAGCTGAATTTTTCATGTATTTGCTGTCTTTTGATGGCAGATAAGTGGGAAGGGAAATGTGCTCTCTGAAGGCTTTTATCAACGAAAATCACAGTCAGAAAATTGCACCATAGAACACAGCAATATTTCCATACTTTACTGCACTTACAGGGAGAAAACTGTCATTAGGGCTAACAGGGTGTCATATAAAAAGGGATGTTTCTTTTTACAGATCCTTTATTTGGCCAGAATTCTTACCTCTACACTTCCAGGGGGTGGGAGGCCATTACAGCAGCATTTAAAGCATTAGGCTTTTCAGTGAAGTGCAGCTAGTATTTTAACAAGGGGATCCAACAAAATTCCTGATGGTTCTGTAGATTGTGATAAAACCCAGACTCACCGTGGGGAATCTATTCACCTGCACGGCATTTAAACAAAAGGGCAACTATCTTGAATAAAAGAGGGAGCAGAAATACACCTCTAAAGCCTTGCTTTGCTGTACAGACATCCCTTGTTCCCAGAAGATAAGGATCGCTCCTCCTGGTGCCCTTCACGCGTGGTTTGTAGAACAGACGTTTCAGGAGAGCATCAGTAAAGGCAGCTGAGCAACTACCTGTTCCTGGGAAGAGCTTTGGGAGGGCTGTTGGTTTGTTTTGGAGTTCTCTGGAGGACTTCAGTCCATTTGACAGGTAAAGAGCATGCTTGTAAGTGACCAGACTGGAGGAAAACGGGGTGGACTCCAACCAAGGCTCTGTGGGATTTCAGGAAAACAGGCATTCTCACCTCTGGGCAGTGACCTGGACTGCAGCAGGAGCCCTGTTTTCTACTCCTGCTGCTGCACTGACTCGCATTTACTAAAGCTACCAACATCCTAACTGCCTTCTGCTAAGTGTGACCCCTGACTCATAGTAAGAGTTGCTATTTCTACTGTTAGGAATGAAATTCCCAATAGGCAGACCCCCTGCGGATTAAGGGGAATCATCACAGCAGCTGCAAAACCATTTCGTCTCTCTGTGCCCTCCTAATATTTCAGTTATTTTCAAGTTTTGTAAATGAAGCTATTCTGAGCTCCTTTGGAAGCACCAGTCTCCTTCTCCAAAGGCCACTGGTTAGCCATGGTTTCATTCATCAGGAACCCCTTCAATCTTGGGAAGCATCTCACCCAGGCACTCTCCCAGCTCGCTCTGCACAGCCCTTTGTGCCATTGCTCTCAGCTGTGCTGCTGTTACTACCCCACACTCCCTTTACAGTCAAGAGCACCACATCTCCTAAAACCCAGCACGGAGGATCAAGCTCCCAGTGCTGTTCTGTTTGCACTCTCCACAGATTATTGCAATAATAAAAGCAGCAGCTGCCTGAAACAGATTTCTTTGCAGGCAGAGTGGTGAAAAATAACCGAGCCTTCTCTGCCATGCTAGCTTGGCAAGTGACAAGAGAAGCTGCAGCCATTTTGTGCCAATAAAGAGATATGAAATCAAAAAAGAACAAATTCAAACCTTGCTTTTGACAAGATAGTATTAGTACCAACATAGATGCCCCTTTAGCCCACTACCAGGGAAAAATTAAGTGAAAAAAATTAAGATGACCTTTAAAAAAAATCTTTTTTTTTTCCTGACTATCCCAAACAGCTTGAAGTTGCAACAATCTGTTATGGTATCTGGTATTACAGGAGACCCCCAAGGTAACATTGCAAATAATGACAGTCCCAATCCAAACCATTCGCTTCACAAGCTCAGAGCAGGATCCCAAGGCCAAGGAGGTTGCCTGGCTTGTCCTCGGGACAGACTCGAATCATTTGATTTGTCTGCATCAGGAAGAGCACACTTCTGGGATACTGTGTAGATGGGCTCCCAGACCTGAAGAATGCAATCACTAAAAGTTACAGCTATAACTGAACAGAGAATTTCTAGGGGTAGGAAAACTTAGGAGGAAGAAGAATTTGCTTAGTAGCTTAATGTTCACATCATGCAGAAAATAAAAAGGCTTTACAGTTTATAAGGATATACAATCTTCCAGTTAGGAAATGGGGCCCAGATCCCTCTCAGGACTGGGCAGCCAGCTGCCAAGAGCATCGTTCCCAGAATTAATCAGAAGGGGAGACTGAGCCTGTGCTGTGGCTGAGGACAGCAGTCAGACGGGGAAGCCAGGCAGGGACCCAGGCTGGGTGCGCAGATGGCACCGCACCCTGCCTGAGCGCCAGGCTGTCTGCACAGGTCCCGGCTGCCTCACTTAATACAGGCAATGACAGTCATTCGAGTGCTTGGGAGAGGTGACATTCAAGCAGTAAAACTGCCATTAGTCAAGTCACATATCTCTTTGTCTGTATCCAAGTAAAACATCCTAAGTTGTTGTTTGGTTGCCCCATGTGCAAGAGCCTTTGAACACCTGTCCTGATGAAACTGCCTCCTGGTTGAGGCATTGCTTATTTTCTCCCTACACATCACTGTCACAACTATTAGAGCACTATTTGCCTTTGTGTTGTGTGTTGTGGATTTAATCCTTAAAGTGTTCAGCTCAATTATTTACCTAACCTCCGTTCAGCACTCTTCTTAACTGATCGGATAGAATTGAGCTAGCTTACTATATAAATAAATAAAATAGCCTGAAGCCAATAAAAAGTGTTGGTCCTTCAACAAGTTGTGTTTAACTTTAATTGGGAGGTAACACAGAATGAGAGAATGGGCAAAACAGTCAGAAACTTCACTGTACAACACAGTAGCCAAAGTGCTGCAGTTTCATCTGTTAATTCTTTAGAAACACAAAACAGTGGAAAATCAAAACCACTTAGAAAAAGATTACCACTCTCTCTTACACTTCTTTTTCTCCTCCTTTTAGGAAACTCATTGTTTCTAGTTCTTTCACAAATGAAGGAAATACAATTGTTGAGTAGGACCTTAATGAGAAGGGGAAAACAGCACATGAATAGGTAGCAGCAGTGGCCCAAGGCCATCTCCTCAGAGTCCATCTATACTGCCACCTTGATAGGAGGAAAGCCCACAGACTGACTTGGCTGCACTTGGTCACTGCCTTAGAAGAAAAGTTCTCAGAAAAGACATGGAAAAAACCCTGCAGAGGTACTGATTAGTAGAGGTGTAAGGACTCGTTTTCAAACTAGCCACTTTCAAAAATCTTTTCTCTTGAAGCCGTATTATCACAGAAACCAAGTAAGGCATTCTAATTCTCCCCAAGCCAACAGCTTGGATTTTTCCAGAAGGGGAAATATCTGTGTCTGAAAAAAAAATAAAATACAGATCGACCTCTGGGAGTTTTCCTACATTTTACAGATCATTTATAGTTACTGTTACTTTACAAGAGTAGATCCAGTAGGTTTATTTGGTGAGTATATTTCATTCTGGTCTTTAGCTGATAACAGACCTTGTTTCCAAAAAGACCGACCTACTTCCTTCATTTTTGTTTGGAAGAGTCCTTTGCAAGTGTTAACTATTGAAAAATAGAGTATAGGAATATGAATAAATTGAATAAATTATATTACACAGGTTTTCAGAAGAGAAAGATTGAAAAGTCCTTACAGACCACCTAGTTCATTTCCTTAACATTTAAAGACCAAGTGGTTTCCACATAACTTTAAGCCTGCATTATGTGAAGTAAAATATTACTTGAACATTCATCTGTGTTCTAAAGAGGATTAAAAAAAAACCCAAACCTACAAAAAAAAGCCACATATGCTTTCCATCATATTATTAGAGACCTGATCACAGAACTTAATGTGACCAGAAGTACCATTTCTTCATGCTTTTTTGCATAGCTCCATTTAAAAAAAATACAAATTTGCTTGCAAAGTGTGATATCAGCATTGCTCTGTCAAACCCCAACTCTGCACATGAGTGTGAGAAGGTAGTGAAATAAATTAGAGGTACTTACCACCTTGGTTTACTGGCTGTATGAAAGTGAAGTGAAGCAACTTCTAGATGAGCATGTACAAGGCTCTTGCACAAAACACAGCCTCAGTGTATAAATAACTTCAAGATTAACAATTCATTTCACTTGAACTGAGAAGTGGTTTGAAATAAAGGCACTATCATTTCCCATGACTATCATACTTCACAAACACCAGGAGACACTGAGATCACCGAGATGCAACTTCTTTCATTTCACAGAAGAAAATGCTACTCTGGAAGCAATCAGTGGTCAGCAGAACATAATAGCAGCTGACATTTCAGGTCAATATGAAAGCAGTTTGGAGCCAGCCATTTTGGAAGCACTCCAGTTTGTCACTTCATTGCTAATGAAGACAATGTTGCAACGTGTTTTGTTTAATATAAAAACCAGGATAGGATCATGGGAGAATTTATTTCCCTCTCAACTTCACCCCCCCTCTAACCCTCTTTCCAAACGCAATTGTTCTATTTTTAAAAAGCTCATTTGTTCTTATTGTTTTTGCATCAAGTTGGCAGCTCACCCATCTGTCTCCCACTGTGCTTAAAAAGATGTCATGATCCCACAGTCCCAAACACAGTCCTGATGTTTCCACTGAGCTAAAACACATCTGCAGTGACAGCTTTCACTTAGGAGTGAAGCTATTTTTGAAACACTGACAACCTCACTAGTCAGAGTTCAGATAGATCTATCAAAAAAAATAAGAATCCAGTGCCATCTCATCCAAAGTACCAGGAGGTTCATCGGTTAAGACATTGAAAACAAAGCTTGTAAAAGCTTGTTTAAAGAGAACCTAACTTCATCATGCAAGTTGTTTGATAGCAATACCACAAAAAGGTACTTGGGAACACGAGGCTTCCTTTAAGGTTGCCCTTCACCCAAAGTCCAGCTGCAATATCTTGGGCAAACCTAAAGAGATCCTGTGGGATGCCTCAGATCTGTGATTGAAATACCAGGTGAGACACCGCTGGAAAATTGTTACTTGTTCCATCTAAACTGGGAAAGAGACAGAAAGCAAGTGGGTAACCAAACCAACACATTAGGCAAAGTTTGTTTCAGGGTTTCAAGCCCAATTCCTGCAAGTGACTGAAAGTGGACCACCATTTTACAGCTTCCATTGGAGTGAATAACAATGTCTCATGGCCAAATATCAAGCCACATGTGTTTTTACTTGCCTAACAGCAGTAAAATCTAATTGAGTCAGAAATGTAACATACCATCCATCTCAGTCCTCTTATTGTCTCTGCTGCATCAGGTTTTGGCTGTCTTGGTGAAGACAGCGAGGTCTTCAAAGCTGGGATTTGGCCTCCTAAAACACAGTCTCCTCCAGAAAAAGAACTCCACTTTTAGGTGAGACCTCAAGCAAAGCAGTATAAATACTAAGAAGCTTTCAGACCTGGTACAACCTCCAGAGTGGTTTCAGGCCCTAAATATATGCACCTTGGTTACCTCAGTGGCTTCCATCATCTTAATTTGGGACTCGCCAAAGAGGTTCCAAGACTCTGACCTGGTAGAAAAATAGAGATTAAGTCACTTTGTCACTCTTAGTCTTCTTTCCCCGTGAATCAAGTCAGAGGTAGACACACATTCGCTGTGTGTTTCATGGAATAAATAGGATTGACAGCTGAGCATTTCTGGCAAGAGTTGCACCCAAACTTGCGTTTTTTGAGACTGAAAACAGACAACCAGCCAGGACATTCTCCACAGAGGGACAAATCCTGAGGAGACAATTTTTTTTTTTTTTTCTTAGTACATTAATGAATATTCTGTCACTTTAGTAGGGCAAACGTAATTGTTCAAGCTGCTATGCTGAGACTAATTGCCCCATCATTTATAATTAGAGCTGTTAATATGGTCATTAAGATGTTTCAAATGGCTCCTGAACATCCTCTCAGGTCACCACGATGTACAGAGCACCCTGGCTGATTAGCAGAGGGAGTTAGAGGTTGTGTACCTGGGCAGGTCACAGTGCCATGAGAAACATGTCAAGCAAGAACACACCACAGCCTTCCATCCCACCCATCCATGGGCTGGTGGCGAGGTGACCCTGCTGCTGGAAGACTCAAGTGTACCCCAGCATGGTGTCCTTTCCCCACAGAGAAAATACTTCCCATTCAGAGAGGACTGGCCACCTCTACAGAGCCTGCCTGCAAGACCTGCCAGCCCACTTGAAACCCTTGCATCCAGATGCTGCAACCCCAGCAGCCCTTCCTTCCTGCGAGCCAAGCAAGGCATGTGATGCCACAGCAGGCTCCAGGGGACAAACATTTATCAGAATTAGATTGAGAGGTCACATAGGCACTTTGCAAAGGGAAAGACCATGTTGTAATTGATTTCTTCTGTCCACAGAGCAGCCGACATACAAGATAGTGCACTGTGAAGCTTTTAATCCGTATTCCGAGGCTTGAGAGTGCAATTGCACCCACTCACACAGAAAACTTCTCTCAGTTAACTGAGCTGTTAAAACTTGGTGGGTGTCAGGTTGGCGAGTGCTGCCTGTGAGGGTTTGTGCCATGTTAGCTGGAGAGGCTGCATTTGCATGGAAGGCTCCAGACTCCAGCTACATTCTACTTTGAGACTATCTGGAGTCACTATTTTTCAAGAGGTCAATTTTTAAAGAGGCATGAAAAAAAACCTCTCTAAAAATAAACCAACTCCTGTGAAAAGGCTTTGGCATTCCCCTGTCAGGTTTCAGCAACTAGGAGAGAGAATAGTCTGTCTGGTGTTGGCTTCTAGCCACAAGGAAGTTCATATCTAATATAATCAAGCCACATTAGAAAGAACTGAGCAGATAAGAAGCCAAACGCAACTCAAACCACAAAGCCTCCATTGAAAATGTGTTTTGTTTTAAGAAGGGGGAGAAGGGAAAAAAAAAAAAAAAAAAAAAATTAGATATTCGGGTCCCAGTGCTCCTCTCCATTGCCCCAGATTTACAACCCTTATCCTCCAACAGAAATGGTCCAAATTCCACGTTGCTGTGAGAAAGGCAAGCTCTTAACTTATATCAGCTGCAAAAACATTTCCGATTTCTTATCTCTTTCCATATTGCCATTCAGGGGACAGTGTGATTTGTGTCACATCCAGCCTTTGCCTGTTTATTCTAAAGGTTCAAAAACGTCACAACGGGTGCAGAGTAACCAGCATTTAAAAAAAAAAAAAAATAGTTTGTAGATACACAAGTCTGTTATTGCAACTCCAATGAGAAAATAATGCTCTCTTTGTACTTGTTTTCTCTTGATGGACAGCTTAAATTAGGTTCCTGAATAACTGGGTACATGGTACAACAGTAAACCTGTCACAAAAGCATGTTAATCAAAGCACAACTGATACTTGACATCCCTCGGTGAAAGGCATTTTTACAGTGTTTCATTAAAATTGAAAGGAGGATTAAGAGGCCTATTTCTTGATTAATGTCTCTCTCTGACTGCAAGATGTAATCCTATCTGTAACCTCAAATTACTGGAAACAAAACTAAATTTCTGCCAGCAGATCATTCCAAGCACATATGACCCTGAGCATAAAAGTGTTTGTTTCTTTACACTCTTTATCCAATCTGGAGACCCTCTGAGTTACAAACACTGCAGCGGGAGTTCCACTGACGCTCCAGGTTGCAGGAGATGCTGTGGAATAGCCACAGAGCTCTAGGGGGGGGTTGGACAAACATTTTGCAAACATTGCTTTTAATGTTGAAAATTATTGCATTATGATACAGGGAAATCCTTGGTGGCAAAATAAATCAGATTGTTAGAGAAAGCAAAAAAGTTTCACAGAGGTGAAAGCATTGAGAGAAGGTATTTGACCAGCCTTGCATGCCACACCAAAAGCAACAGTGAATACTGCAGTCAGTGTGACATACCAGGGTATGACTCGAACGGCTTCAGGAGAAGAAAAGGCATCCAATCTGGAAAGAACAGAACGTTGGGATTTCTGACAAGATACACCCATGCTCTCTTTGCTGCCAGGTGACAGGGATCCTCTTGGAAACCTGCCTCCCCCTTGTGACCAACAGTGTGTTGAGAAGCTGACTCTCCTCCCCACCACCACATTTTTCATCCTGTGACTGAAACGAGGCCAGGAACTTGGTGTCAGAAGTGCACGTTCCCAGCTGGTGCAGGGACCACAGAGCTATGCTGGGTAGTCCTGGCTCACCAGCCCTGACAGGGAAGGCGGCTCCCTGCCAGCGAGCACAGTCTCTGGGACATTTGCTTTCAAAACCTGGTGTTACTTGTACCAGCAGTGCTTGGAAGCTGTGTGTGCCCAAGAGAAAGAACAAAAGATGATAAAACTAACACTAATTTCAGCCTGTCCAAAACCAGACAGGGCAAAGGCAGCATCAGGCCAGTAACTAAGCTGCAAACACAGCCCCAGCCACCTGCCAAGATCCCCATTTCCCAGCCCTTACTGCTCACATTAAGTTGCAAAATCCTGCGTGGCTAAATCCTAAGAAACCAAAAACAACTGCATATCCTGTTCAAATGAGATAAAACCCTGCCTCTGAAGCCCACCTCAGCAGCACATGGCTGCATCTCCCTCGAACAGTCACTGTTGCTTCAAAGAGTGAACTCTAAATGGGTTTTTGCAGCAGCCCAGGCAGACATCATTTGGCTTCTCAAAGGCGAGCCAGACCAAATCACTTGCAGCTCTGCTCTTTCAGCCATTCCTCACTGGAAATATTCTCTGCCTGCCTCAGCCAGAAGGTTTATCTTCAGAAGCCGATACTTGAACTAGAAGCCTAAATTTGAAGGGTACCAAAAATGGACAGGAATTGGACTCTCAACAGATGCTCCTTGTATTTGTGTGCTTCAGCAGTCCACTCACTCTCAAAACCATTGCCACTTAGTACCAGGAACAATTTATTCCATTAGATAAGAGCTAGAACCGTTCCAAGCACAACCTACCTGCACCAAGTTGTTAACAACTCACCTAAGGCTACATCATGTTTCACAAGTAGCTCAACTTTGATCTTGTCTTTGGTTGGTCTGAATATCACTCCCCTCGCATCTTCCCTCTCTGCAGAGCTCTACTGTGTCACAGGGGGTAGCCCTGTGATTCCAGTCTCCTTGAAGGCACTGCCCAGTACCCCTTACTCACCACTGCCACCCACCCAGAGGTACTGTGAGACTACATTGAAGTCATGCTTAGTCATGAGTACCAGGGAACTTTTCTTAAGCCAACCAACCAACCGTTTGAACACTAAACTCTAGAAGATGGTGTAGCATTAAATATTTACTTTAATAAAAAACATTGAAATACGTTCATATATCTGACTTGCATCTTGAACAAACAGTATTGCTCCATATTTCTTCAAAGGACAAGCTTGTAACCCATCCACTCCCTCCTCAGATTTTTCTTCCCCCACTGACTCCTTAGCACCAACTAAACACCCCTGTTCTAAACAGACTGTTTCCAGAGGCAAGTTAAAGCAGTCTGTGGAAACAAAAAGCAAAACAAAACAGAAGGGTTTAAGTAATGGATGGGGCCACATTATCCTCAAAGTTAAGCACAGTAAATATCAGGATGCTCCTCTCCTTCCCATGTGGAAGTCTTGGCAAAGCTGCCAGTGAGCTAACCGAACATACACATACAGGCAAGTACAGCTGAGAGATGAGCTTTGAGATACATCCTTTTATAGTATCTGTAATAATTTAATAAGCTACATGCTGTTCCCAGAGCACATTCATGGGAGAGAGGGGTGGTTGTTGTTTTAGCCTTTGCAGCTTTGTTAAGCTTTGAACTGAGGGTATTAGGTTGTACAGCAGTAAATGTGCTGCAAGTTGCCTAGTATTTTCCATTACACCATTTCTATCACATAATCTCAGTGCTCTTAAACCTAACTTTTTTTTATGCTATACCCATGCCTGGAAAAAAAGAGCTGCATCTTTTGTTGCCATCCTAATAGATCTTAGAGAATCTTACCAAAGGGCAGGTTTAAACACTGCTACAGTAATTAAAAATCTAGCCAGTTTATAAAAAAAAAAAAAAAAAAAAAAAAAAAAAGGATTTTTAAGGATTTAAAAACTTTAAGGGGGAAGGATTTTAGAGAAAAATTAAACACGTTTTTTTTTAGAGTGGAAG
>JANHGN010003621.1:46114-66751 GCA_024605025.1 Megaceryle maxima | reverse complement strand
TCTACATCATATTTAAACAAAACTAAAAAAAAAAAAAAAATTAAAAAATATAAAAAAAAAAAAAAAAAAAAAAAAAAAAAAAGGATGTATCAGGCATTCAAAAGCTTCAGAGTGAAGGCATTTAGAGCAATATTCAACTAGATTATTTTTTTCATTGTTAATCTCACTTTAGAACCTCAATTTCTTCCGTTGAAATAACAACTTCCTCATTTGCAATCTATCTTGTAAGGAAATATTTACAGCACATACACTGGCTTATTTATCCATTAAGGGAGCCATATGGCATCAAGACTGGTAATTTAAGTGGGAACAGACAACAAATAAATGGTGCAGAAAGCTAAACCTTAGACTGTCGTAAAGGGTGTTTCAGAGATGAGCTTGAACAGACAGAAAGAACCATTTCCCAAAGAGCAAGAGGAGTCTGACAGAGGTCATTAGGGAAGCCACCAGATCATCAGCCTGGTGTGCTGCTCTATTACAGGTATGTTATCATGTAAGCATAGACCCCAAAGCACTGGTGGATACCATATTCCCCAGCTCATCACTCGACCTCTGCGGCCCACTCCACAAAACATGCTGGTTCATCAGCCGGTGGTGATCTTCTGCAGCTCTGAGAAAGAGGAGTGCTCCAAGGGGGAGGCCAAGCAGGCTGAACGCTAGCAAAGTGGATCCACACTCCTGGATTCTGGCTGTGCCAACAGCATAGACAGCAGGCTTAGGTTGGTGGAGCCATTTGCGGGCATCTGGCAAAACTAAGCACAAATCTGTGTCTTAATAATGCCTCTCTGGACTCTGAAAGCTGCTTCAGAAAGAGAAGGAAGAGCCCAACCCGCTTAGCAGCTCACTCCCTTGGGCTCCTCGTATTACTGGTGCTGGTGAGGGGGGGAGGGAAGACTGTAAAACAAGATTTCTCTAGCTCTGCCCTCATCTATCTTATGCCCATTTGAAGCTTTCTGCTCCCATTTCCAAGTACAGACATGACTCTCACTGTGCAATGGGGGGGTAGATATCATTAGCCAAGGACACTTTTATCCTACCTATTTGCTCTAAAAAGGAAACAACAGGTGAGTCAGTGAGGAAATGGGAGCTGGCAGCAGAAGAAAGGGGTAGATTTAGGTTTTATGCATTTCAGCAGGGCTAGAAACAGTTAAATGGGTCACCCCACCTTGATGGGGCATGTTGCACTAGGACATCAAAGGCATGATCTTAATTCAACTGACTGACATCAGTCTGCAGCTCAATGTGCAAGCAACCGAGCTGAATGCAAAAGCACAGGGCTGGGACAGCAGGGTAGCATGGGAAATAATATAGGACAACCAGTACTTCCCATGTGGGGCAAAAATAGCAGCCTCCTGGCAGGGGCATGCAGGCTCTGAGTTGAAGCAAAGCCAAGAGTAGACCAAATGCAACCCCCACTGTGAGCAATAGGACACTTCCCCTGCTCAGTTTTGTCAAATGCACTTCACCACGAGGTCATCCAGAGCGCCCCAAAGGAGTCCCACTCCATTTTTCATCCCATTTTAACAGCAACACAGTTACCTCAATTTTTCCTATTTACATTATTTATCACCATTATCTCGTCTGGTCCTCATGTTCAGTTTAAATTAGCACACGCAAAAGCAGAGGTCAGCACTTGAAAGAGGAGTCCCTCAGTAGCCAAAGAAGAGAGCAGCATGAAGAGACGTGGTAGAGCACATAGAAATGACAGGGTGTTGGATCTGCAGCAGCAATGGTGGCTTCAGGACCTAAACTATGGTGCTTAAACAGCCTCAGCTATCTGAAAAAAACAAATAACCCCCTTCCTTCCAACTGTACTGCAGCTGTGAGTCACTGTGGACAGTCCCTTGTGATACCTGACATTGCCTTGGTACCCAAGACATCTATAATCAAGGGGTGTAGGGCTTGGTATTCTCTACTTTCTAGTCAACGTTTGATTTTAATAAGAGGAAAGTCAAGTCCTTACACAGCCCAGTAGTGCCAGTGCAGACTTAATGTGGGCAGAGGGAGGTAAGGAGCATGCTGGCTTCTAGCTCTTGTTAAATCATGAAGTATCACAGCCTTCTGCAGCCAGCATCATGCACCAGCTCCGGCGTGACAAGGAACAGTGCTAACGTTCATCAGCATTAACTGGAAAAAAGCAGCATTTTTACTTACTTGTTTAAGATTAAAAACCCTCCCAGTGTTAGTCCTGCTGGGGAATTTTACCTGTCATGGCCATCCTGTTCCTGAGGCTGTGAGCAGTGTTGGAGCATGAAGGTTTTGGGCACAAAAATCTCTTTTGATTATATTCAGAAAATAAATGTGGTTTAGAAGGCTTGAGTCTAAAGTGGAGGGAAATACTGGAGTGCTGGGAATTTTAAAAGGCCTGAGGTACAACCATTTCCACAGCTACCTGATTTGGAAGCCAAGAAATGGGAGGATAGTTTAGTTTATTATGAGGTTGATTTCTGATTTCTATAACAAATTGTTTTTATCATGTGAAATGATAGTCAGTGCCACAGCTAGTTAAATAAAACAAGTGGGAGAGAAAAGAGCAATAATTCTGAAACCTTTCTAAAATTAAGGCTTTCTTCCAACTCAGGAGCCATAAATAAAATCAAGTATTTGCCTTCAGGGAAGAATTTAACACAACTTCAATTCAGCTAAAGGAATCTTTTACCAAGGCACGTCTTTGCCCTCACAGCCTGTTACTGTGCCTTCTCATCACTCTCCCCTGCATGGAAGTCAGAGCCACTCTCTGCATTTAACAACTGCTCGCTACAAACAGTCATCCTGAAGGAGCCAACAGAGCCAATAAAATCTGATTTCTAAGAACTGCAGTTCCCTAAAACAGGACTTCAGCCTTCAAGGCTTATCAAGCAGCCTGCACACCCCACTGACCCCAACACCTCCCACCATCAGTGCACGGGTTTCTTGCAGGATCACAGCAACCCTCTTCCTTACGAGACTGTGTAAAAGGCGCAGAGCTCTTCACCGCTGAAGGATTGTCTCCTTGTACTTGAACACTTACTCCACATAAAGCTGTTCCAGGTTAGAGGGCTTATTTCAGAAGGGGTTCCCAGCAAGTCACACTGTGACAAATTATCACACTGTGAACCATTTGCATTCCAAGTTCATTTTCCCCTATCCGTCCAAAAACCACACAGAAGCCAAACAAAATCACATGTTAAGACCCACACAGGCAGTTTCCCTCTCCCCCTCCCACCAGAGGGAAATACTGTCCTCCTCTCTCCCTCAAAATCAAAACAAACCCCCAAACCAATAGCAAATCAAAACTTAAGTGGGGAAGGACAGCGTGATGGGTTGCATGATGTCAAAGCCGGTCTTCTCCAAGCTAAATGATTCTGTGTTGTCCAAAAACTTCATATAATGAGTCCCAAAGGTCATACAAGGAGCCACCTTGCTTATATACATATGCAAACATCTACGTGCTATTTAGGGATTGTTATAGTGAAACACACAAATCTGGCAGTTAGGAACAGACCCAATTATTAGCTACACCTCGATTGCTGCTTAGTAGTAACATCTATTCTGAAGAGATGGAAAGGGAACTGCACACTTATGTTAGGAGTTTGCACTATATCCCTACTGACCTTACATCTGTCCCACCTCTGGTATGTAAGCAGGGCTGGATGGCTCCTCCAGCACACCTTTTGGCAGCACTACTGATGATGACACGGGGGTTGGAAAGCCTGGGATATACTGGTACATTTTCAAGAAGCATCCTTCTCTCTCATCACTTCCCCAACATCATTATCTAGTGTGGGGTTCTCATTTCTGGTAGCTCAGATTAGCAAATAGCATTAACACTTGTTAACCCTCCAGATGTCTTAAATCAGCCACAAATCCAAATGTAACAGGCCAAAAATCACTTTTTAATTCCAGCTGTATAAAACCTAAATAAATAAATAAATACAAACAAAAAAACACACAGCCAAACCAAAGTCACTTCCCAGTGAACTGAGTGGAGTTTCACCAAGTTTACTACAGTATAATTCAAAATAAAAATGGAAAAGGAGTGTATGAACAAGGTTTTATTGTGTCTGGCTTGTGACAATCGGTGACTTTTTTTCTTGGAATAAAACCTGTTAAAAATCCTGTAATTAAGAAAGAGAATACCGTTGTTGCACAGAAATTATTTGCAAAAATACCAATATCATAGAACGGTTTGGGTTGGAAGGGACCTTAATATCCTCTAGTTCCAACTCCGCTGCCACAGGCAAGGACAACTCCCACTAAACTATCCTATATGAAGTAAATCTGTGTTCATCTTATTTGTCAAAAGCCTCATTTCCAGCATGATTTACACTCCCCCTTGAAAAGCATCTAAGCCAGACTGCTCTAAACTCAAAACAGTTGAAATAACCCAGAAGCGTGTGCAGTGGCAAGGGGGTGCTAAGGCAATATTGTAATCTTGT
Source organism: Megaceryle maxima (assembly GCA_024605025.1). NCBI lineage: Eukaryota > Metazoa > Chordata > Aves > Coraciiformes > Cerylidae > Megaceryle > Megaceryle maxima. The sequence goes on along the minus strand of JANHGN010003621.1, from coordinate 62,333 downwards.
TTCCAACCCACTTTTTTCTGCATTTCTGTTTTGCTTGCATGCTCATGAAAAGGCAAATTTTTGTATTAAAAAAAAAGAAAACAAAAAAACCAAAACCAACAAACCTTTTTAAAGGTATTACACCTCTTAACCTCAGAGCAAGGTAAACCAAACCTTGAATCTATGCACATGTAACTGTGCACCAACTGCTCTGAAGCGTGTTACAACTTCTTTGCAAAGAAAACAAATCACACACAAGCCTGCTCGCACTGTTAAACAGTATGTGGAAGACTTGGACATGGTTTTTAAATCAAAGCTACTAACACAGCAGATGCACCATAACTGCTGCTTGGGAGGGGTTGTTCATTTTAGGTACAGCAGCCTTCTGCTGCCTGCACAGCCCTCCCAGCTCTGGAGTTGTCATGAGCAGCTCCACTGTACAGAGGACCCTGAAACTTCCTACTACAGTCCCCCAAGTCAGCAGGTACTCCAGAGCCTGAAGAGAATAGCAGCTTCCATTAGTTCTAAACATGTAATCGGCAGAATGACTCAAGACCCTCACAAGCAGCAGAAATCAGAATCCACCAAAAAAAATGTGTGACAGTGGGATGAGAAGGTTGTGTCCAGTGTTCACGTGTGGGGACTGAGCTCTCCTAGAAGAAATGCATCCCCACAGGGCTTGGCTAGGAACACGCCTACTATAGCATGGAAATGATAAAATGCCAATATTCCAATTCCAATAACAACATTGGAAAATGCTGAGTTTGCCAAAGCTGATTCATGTGTCTATGTGGGGGGTGGGGGGGAATGGTGATTTTAACACATCTTGCTCCTGCCTCCTGTTTCTCTCTGCTTCTTTGAATTTCAAAATTCAAATGCTATAATTGGATTTGAGTGAAAAACAGAATTTCTGTCATATGAATAACTGACATTTTGGCATTTTTTACAGTGAATCAGAACTAAAAAAAAAAAAATCATCTCAAATTTCTCATGAAGTGACAATCCAAAAGAAAAAAAAAAAAAAAAAGAGTTTTGAATGCAACCGTATTGATACATTTAAACATTTTGTTTTAAGAATGTCAAAGCAATGTAACAAATTAAATCCTCCTTAAGTATATCAACATTTCATGTGAAGAACCCAAACAAACACAGAAACAAGGATTGTTCCTCTGTTGAAAATATCTGCACAATTGACACCTCTCAGTAAGACATTCTGATTTTTGATGAAACTGCATTTTCTGACAGAAAATTCTTCCATCAGAAACTTTGATTAGCTTTCCTTCAATATAAACATGTTTGTTTTACACATGCCTAGGAGCAAATGTCACTTTGCAATATTTTCATTCCTTATCTGCCTCCACATAAATATGAGGATATTACGCTCAGTCTGTGCTGGTTTCTCCACATTCTCCCCTCCCCATGCAGGGCATGTACATTTATCATCTGATTAAAAACATTATTTATCTTTATATAAAAACATATATTTCCTAACAAGGCAAGACATTTATAAATAACTTATAATACTACAGCTGAGTGCTAAACATCATGATTTAGGATGAAAGAAGAAACCTTTCTGATCATTGTCCTTTAGTATTTCAAAGCCCATTTTTCATGTTTATTTGCTGTCAGTGGTGATAAGTGATTGCCTTGCTGTATTGCATTTCCTCTGCAATGGTGAGCTGTTTGCAAAAGGAATGGAGGACAAGCTGTCACATCAAAGGGAAAAGAGTAAAACCCACCAGGAGGTGAAGCAGGGGTTTATTGTCTTTTGCCCTGGGTTTTGACAGTTAATTAGCTCTCATCCAATTTATGCTTGTGTGGCAGTTACACCAGGGTCAACAGCAACAACTCCAAGGTGAGGTGAATGCAAAGGATACAAGAGAGGAGAACCTGCTACAGAGCCCCGGGAAAGCAAAGGGCTTCATCTTTTCACCCCCAGCCACTACTGATGGACTTGTTCCCTAATGAAGCCTTTGACTCGTTTATTTTTTCCCCTCACCCCACAGAGGTTTCTTTCGACAGCTTTGGGCACCAAGGAATTGCCAAAGCATCTGCTAACTGAAGCAGTCAGCATAGCAGCAGCAGTGGAACAAACACTGTCCCCTCAACTTGCTTTGTGTCAGCTGCCTTGGGAAGAGGAGGAGGATGTCAATGAGGTGGTAATGGAGGGCTTCCCTGAGAGCCTGCGGTGCTCCATGGGGCTGCACTTCACTGTCTGCCCTTCAGGACCTTTATCCCTCCTCAGCCACCTCTTCTGGCATCCAAAGATCCTTCCAGACTTGGCAAACCAGATGCACTTCCCCTCTATGTTACCTGTTGCTTTTTCTGCTGCTTTAGTGGGTTTTGCCACCTGCACTCCCCCCAACCCCCGCAGTTTGAAACCCCGAGCACAAGGAGCAGGTGGTGCCCAAGCTGTGCTCCTGGGGCAGGAAAGCAGTATTTTCACACCACAGAATAAAACCTTTGCTCTAATCATGTCTTAGCTGCAGTAAATGCTTAACCCCTGTAAGTCTGCTGCCCTACTTGATCCCTAGTGAAATGCAGCAAATGCAGTCCTCCAAAAGGAGAGACTGGAGTAATTTAGATGGCTAGTAAATGCCTCATGGGAACCTAAAAGACAGTAGCACTGGAAAAAGAATTGGAAATGGGATGCAAATTCACTTTATATTAGAATAAACATCCACTAAGTGGGAACTTCTAGACATAACTGAATCAGTCAAGGTTCAGACTGGAGAGCCAGACTTGAATACTACAGAGCCCCTTGGCAATGCCCAAGATTTGTCCCATTTCCAAGCAAAATCATACCTTGTAGAAAGTATCTACTGACTCAAAAAAAGTTTTCTTTCTAGAGTTACCCATTCAGACCCTACCCAAGCAGAGCTAGGCAGTTTCTAGGCACACAGAAAGTACCTTTCCTACAGAAACACTCCTAAAGAGACAGCGTCATTTAGCCCCATTAAATATGGAAAGCACTGCAGTAAAAAAAGCCCTGGCACAACATCCAAAGTCCTGTCTCCATAGTACACTTTCCTTTTGATGGCTCCTTATGGGATTCCGTGGCTGAATCAGGGCTTCTCGCCCCACGCTCCCATGATGAGATGCTATATAGGCATCCCATCAATGATGTCATGCTCCTTTATATTTTCTTCATAAAATACGTTGAAAAGTCACTGGCAAATTGTAAGCCTGAAGCACAGAATAATCCAGCTTTTTCTGTTGAAGAAAATTCTGGGGGAACTTCCCCAAAGTGAGCCAGTCTGTAACCAGAGTCACAAAAAGCAAACACTGAGCTACCAAAGACAGTGGTCATCTTTCTGCTCACAGCCTCTGGAGGCAGACTGGGATTTGATGGCTAGTGAGACACAGCAACCAGCCCATACAAATCATTGCAGGAACTCAGCCTGGGTCTCAAGGATGCAAAAGGCGGACAGATTCCAGCTGAGCTGGAGTGCTCCTCCCCAAACATTGGGCCAGCAACAGCAAGGGAGCCAACACCCTGTCCTAATCCCCCCACCCCTTGGAGGTACCAATAGAGCCATACACTTTTGCACATAGATCCCCTGCCACCAAATGAGGCACAGCTACCTCTGATTTCCCCTCTGAGAGCCCATGGCTGAAGTCACAGAGAGGGACCTCTGTTTTATTAGAGATCTCAGCTCGAGTTCACTGAGTTCAATTTCAGATTCATCACTGAGGAGCCCGTGTTAGGAGCCTCATCACCCTTCTTGCTCCCCATTGACAATGGAGACCCAGATGTCCCTCATCGGCACCTCAAACTATCACCTTCTCAAAGCACAAATGCCTCTTTCCTCTAATTACAAGGAGCTGAGACCCACCTCATCTGAGCACCTACAGCTAGGTGGGGTGATTCTAGTTCCTGCACCCTATTCCTAATGCCATCTGGCATAACCTTTTATTATGCAAAAACCCACCATACTATCTTAATGAAGGATGAATGTTAATATAAATTGTACAAAAGCAGTCTCATGAGACACACGCAGCAAACTAAACAACAGACTAAACTCAGCCTGGGAGCTTGTGGCTTTGTGCTTCTCTCAGCTGTGAGTCACTGTGTGGGGTAGAAAGCTGCCTTCTTCCCCTAAAATATCATGGAAAGTAAGCAAAGCCTCACATTACAGAATGAGAGGATCTACACAGCAGGGACCAGAATTGTGTTACTCACGGGGAGTCTGAAGACTTGGCAACATCACAGCCAAATCTGTCAATTATGTTTCACACAGGCCATTGAGCAACCAGCAGAAGAGAATCATTTTCAGCCACTCCTGATCCAGCAAGGTTCAGATTAGAAATACCATAAAGACCTTTCAGTACAAGGTCACCTACCTTCTTTCTCTTTGGTTCCTTGAAAGCCTCATTCCAATCTCTTCCCTTGCTATCATGAACACTGTGCACAACACAGGTTCCTTCCTCGAGGTGACATGATCTCTGACTGCTGCCTCGGGACTTGGATGCACTGCCTGGGTAGGCTGCCAGCTGGACAAGGGACGTGAGCGTGAGCACCTCTCACAGATTAGCAATGAGTCCAAACAAGCCTTTCTTCTGCACAAATTTGGAAGTTTGAGAGCTTGAGAATGTTAAATGCTTCCCAGCAAATTTAACACATTTGTAATGGCAAACGTTCAGCTCAGGTCTCACTCACCTTAAAAAATATGCACATCAGATGTGCGTTACCCGAGCGTGTCCCTGCAAAGCACCACGACTCACTGCGCGGGTTTAACTTACCCATTTCACAACATGAGCATTCAAAAAATCAGGTATTGAATAGTCAGCTCCAAGGGAAGGCAAGTCAGAAACGCCGAATCTGAGTCTTCTGCTTTGATCGAGAGAATGTTTTGTCTCTATGCACTTCTCTTAGCAAAGGAAAACAAGTTCCTTAATACCATCTCCAGGATGCAATGCATAAGCCCGAAGTGACAGTCATCCGGGAGAAGTAAGAAATACACACATATGCAGATTGACAGCAGCTTTCATCATGTTTTTATCCAAACATACCAAAGATCAGCTACACTGGGACAACGAGCCATGACCAGGGACACATGTTCCCTCCCTGCACCAGCAATTAGTCATGAAGCACCAGGAGTCATAGAAGTCCCACGTACTGTGACCAAGGCAGGGGGCAGGTTCTACGGGATAAAGTCCCAATCACATAATGGAGAAGAATGACTGTGTCTTGTCTGAAGTGCTGTAAGACCAGCCATGATGGGCTTCATACCCACACCAGCCTTTCTTCTAGATTTTTTTGTTTTGTACTAATTTTCCCCAGCCCACACCCATGAGGAGCACCACACACTCCTCCATCACCTTTCACTGAGGATTATCAACACTTCTGGGTTTACAGATACTGTGTGAGGGGAACAGAGGCTTGAAACTAATCATAGCACTTTACCACCCTCTCCAATAAAATATCTGCTGCTGCTCAAAGGACCTGAATACACAGGACAACCAAGACCGCCAGTGCACAATGACCTGTTGAAATGTCTATTTACCTTTGGGAAGAACACAGTGATGCTTTTGAGAATGGATTATAGAAGGTAAAACCTCTAAAGGAAAATCAGTATTTGGGCATCAAGTACCTCTCCATTACAAAACCATTCCAAAAAGAACATTTTTGTCATGTGTATGTATATCTTCTGTCAACTGAACTGTGAATCAGTCTCATGAGAGAGGGTTAAGGGGGCAGTGGGTTGAGCTATCCTCAACCCCATATTTTACAAACATCACTTTTCATTTCTGGTTGCACTCAAATCCATTATGGATAAGGAAAGTAGTCCTAAAACACATTTAAGAGATGGAGTCACAAGGTTGTAGCCTCGCAGCTATGAAACAATGACCTCAGCGCAAGGAATAGATGGAAGATACACTAATCCCTATTAAAAAGGGAAGCTGGCAAATAATGCTTTTAAAATCATTTAAATTTGCAGCACGCTGAGCTGAGGGTTCATGAGGCTGAATGGGAGCTGAAGTAGCCGTGCCAATAGATTTATCTGCTCCCTGGGGCTCAAGAGGCACCCTGCTAGCAGAGGCACTGAAGAGCTGGATGAGTGCTAAACACACATACACAAGCGCACACAGTTTTTGGTCTCATCACCCAGGGACTAGAGGGGCTTTTAGCAGGAGACCTCCCTGCTGATAGAAAGCAGCCTAGTTCACACAGACACACCTTTATGTTCAGGATGTCACAGGTCCAAAGCAGCCCTCAGGAGATGCTTTATTGAAAAACTTGTCCCAAGCTTTTACTCATAGCTACATCTTTTGTGCCTTCCTAGTGCTACAGAGGAGCTCAGAGCTCCCATGAGCTCAAGCAACCTCTGTGCAGAAGTTACAACACAAGACTGTCAAGGGCATCACTTTTCTGGCAGGCTCTTCTCCCCCATTCCACACAGTTTCAAAGGCCTTGCCTTTTCAGCAAGTGCAAAGTTTTTATTGAAATAAAGGTGATGCAACCTGTTGGAGGAAGAGGTGTCAGAGGAGAAGCAGTTGAGCAGGGGAAAGAGTCTCTTCACCACAGGTCTGTTGGCAGTCAGAGGATAGGAGATGCAGCTGGGAGGAGAAGTGCCACTGCACAATCATTCAAAGCAGCGGTGTTTCTTTTAGAGGCATTCAGATGCCTGGGCATCCTACTGAGTCTCCAAATAAATAATATTTGATTGTGACAAGTGCCTACTGTACTTCTGCATGCCATAAGAAAATAAATACGCTGACATTATGAAAATAATTAGAGTGGCATAAGTCAATCCCACTCATCCTATTAAGAACAACAACAAAAAAAAATCCAAAAAGCCCACACATTTGATTAAAAAAAAAAAAAAAAAATAGTTCTCACCACCATTAGCAATCATAAAAGCCACTTTTCTGGCAAGGCTCAAGCTACCTGCAGAGAATTCACTTTCCTTGTCTTCTGACAAGGAGCTCAAGGGAAAAATGCCATCCACCCCTCTTTCCTCTATATGCTTCACTCTGCTCCATATGGTGCTGCCTGATAGTAAATGAGAAATTAAAAACATTAGCACCAGCCTCTGCCCTCTGCTCCCCCATCGCTTTCTCCCTGCAGTGACTGTACAAAATATGCTGGCCCAAGCTGGAGACAACCATTTAACTGCCGAGCTCCAGAGTCACATATGAGCTCTCTGTTGTCTGCTCAGTTCATACATGCCAGTTTTGCCAAGCACTGACTGTCCTTCTGAATTATTCGGTCTTGGAAAATAACCCTGTTGACAGACTGGAACACTCCCTATGGATTTCTTTTTTTATTTAAAACATTTAAAAAAAAAAAAGGAAGAAAGAAAAAAAGAAACAGACAATTGGAAATTAAAACTGTAAATTCTAGACAAACTCCAACTGCCATTTTACTTTGTCTTAGATCCCTTCAAAAATCAATCAGCTTCAGCACGTGCCATGTGCAGTTGGAGCCTTCACAGAAATAAAATAAACTAGATTTTTTTTTTTTTTTTTGGATGCTCTGGAACACTTGAATGAAAATCACAAGAATTAGGAGTAGTCATCAGGCAGCGAGCTTTTAGTTTTATTATTCCTGTAGTACCCAGGAGCAGAGGGAGGGGCAGGTGCTGTGTCAACCCAAAGAAAGCTGTCCCTCTCTGGCACATGCAGGAGGAGACAAAGCCAAACAAAGGGAGGAGAGGTCACGGTGAAACGGGCAGGGCAAACATGACAAATAACACATCACCATGTGCAACCATATGATCTCTATAGATTAACCTTGGCTCCTTGCAGAATAGCCACTGTAATCAACCCATCTTTGCAGGCATCGCAGCATTTTGGAAATATTGGAAGGCTGAGGGTAATTAAGGTTTGTCATCCAGCTATCACAGCAAAGGCCTTGACTTCCAGAGGCAGTGCTGCGGGCACCGCTGAGCCTCCCACACCCAGGGATGTGCTGCCGAGGGGATCCCTGCCTCATGGGCAGCACCTCAGCCCCGTGCGTCCAGCCACATCAGCTATTGCCCCGCTCTGCTCTTCCTCACTTACCAAGAGCAAAGACTGAAATATTGATAAGAAGGGTACAAGTGGTGTCTGTAGGAAAGACTCTTTCACGCACACTTGTGTGCATGTACATACCTGTCTTCTCTGAAGAAGGAGCTTGGCAGGGCAGAAGCCACCAAAGCAGATCCACCAGGGATCAGTAGGCTTGCCCAGGCACCTGTGAAGGTAAAGAGTCTGTGTGGAGATGGAGAATCTGTCCATTGCAAAAGCTGCAGTATGTTTTCAACAAGAGGTTCCAAGAAACAGTGGTTCAATTGCTCTGTTGGTCTTCCCATGTACGCCCATGATCTGAACCAGCAGCAGGGAAGTCACAACACCTGGCGCTGCTGACACAGGGGCACCAGCTGAGACTCGGGCTGTCCATCGGGGTCCCTGGGCAAGGTCTGGGATGCTGAAATCCCTGTTCTCAGCCTCCACACAAGAGTATTCCCACCAAAAGGTTAAGGCCATGAAGTCCCTCAAGCAGAGCCCACTCAGAAGGCCTGGAGAAGTGTGCAAAGGAAGAAGCTGTAACAGAGCTCCATTTTTCATTCCTTCTGGGAAAATTCATGCTCCCAGATTTCAAAAAAACACTGATAACTGCCAAAAGTGCCTCAGACTTCATAACTGTCACATCAAAAAAAAATCCTGGAAGGAGACACTGGCTTTGTCATTTAACGAAACCAGTATAAGCTGAGAAATCACTGCTCTTCCCACCCTCTTGCCTCATACAGCACCAGTGTCAACTGCTTCTCATAAAGGGGTCAGGGACAACAGGATGCACGAATCTTGCAAACTGGGGAATACAAGAGGCGACAGTAGTTTATAAATACCAGAGAGGAAGGTAATTGAGAAGGAAATTGAGGATAAAAGTGAGAAGTACCCTGAAACCAGAAATGGAAAAAGTCCATACTGAGCATGATGGAGCCTTTATCTATGCAGAGAATTACAAGGAAAATCATTTGCCTAGAGAGCATGACTACAGATGCTCAAAAGAAAATGAAAAGATATTCACAGGTAAATACAGTAATATAATTGCCCTTCTTACTAAAATATTGTTAGGTGTATACTCAGATATTCACTGCATCTCTTACAAGAGAGAGATTAACACTTAAAGAAAAACCTACCATCGCATAGATCAAAACGTGACTCCTACCTAGTAAGCCTTTGGATAGCACATCCCTCAACTAACTGCCAAACCAAGCAGTTTTTATTAAACATTTTGGCTATATACATAAAAAGAGATAACCAGTAGCAGAGGGCTACATGAGAATGCTCCTTCTCACTTGATAGTTATTTCTCCAGCGAAAAGGACAGTGCCATATATCATGCAATGCATGTACAGAGTCATTCTCCTTAAAAAAAAGAAAAGAAAAAAGAAAAGAAAAATCAATAGGACTTTTGTCACAAGCAATGTCAGAGTCCAGATTTCACTCCAGGGCATTTAAAATGCATTTCAGTCCACCATGTGTAGACCAAAATGCTGGACAGGATGTCTATGTCTCTCCCCATTTGAAAGGAGGGGTTAGGCATTTGCCAAGCCTCAAAGCACATGCCATCAGCACTGAATGCAGGTCACACCAGGGGAACATGCTTTCTTCCACTTTAGCAGGCAAGGCCACCTCCTTACATCTCTCTCAGATGCAGCTGTAGCTATCAGCATGTTTGTCACCACTTCCATGGCCATACTTACCAAAGGAGTGCCAAACAGCAGCCAGCCTCCTCCACAGCACTGGCTACTCAGAGCACACCGTGCTCTGCTCTGCAGATCCTCCTGCTCCTAAGTCATGGCCATCAGCAAACAACACCCAGGTACACCACCAACACAGTCTCCCTCATTGCCTTCCAACATAGCTACCCTCACTGGTACAGAGAGATGCAGCCAATAAAACCAAGAGCAAACCCAGAAATGAAACGGTCTCCCCTGCAAGGACCAGGGAACCAAACGAGCTGCAAGATGAGGCCAGGTTCAAGCAAAGGGTCTGCCACTTTGGAACTCTGGGGCAATTCCTTTCAGACAAAGGTTTCCAACCTCAGGGGAAATGTTTGTGATATGCTCACCAATCTAAGCTTTTGTGATGTGCTAAAATGAGAGTGTTACAAGCAGAAACCATTAAAACCTGTCAGGCAAAAAGGGAGACAGCCCCCATCATTCGCATATCCAGGAACAGAGGCACACTGCTCGCTGACATGGCCTGAGCTCCAAGCCTGCAGACACATTGGCAGAGGTCCCCTGGGTTTTTCCAAGCCTTTGAGGCTGTTCAGTCAAGTGTGGACACTGTCTATGAGCCCCTGTCATTGCTTTAGCTTCTCTGTTTGAAGGTGTCTGTAGACCTGGGGCCCTTGTGCTAATGCAGCACAGTTGCAGGGAAAAGCTCTGAGGGAAGCTTAAGAGCAGGATAAACAACTTATTACAGTTAATGGTTCTCTCAGTATTTCGACCAATGCAATGCCAGTCACCCAAAGGCAGGGCTGCGAGTCTCAACATTAGCACAGCCAAATAGAAAGTGCTTTTCAAGGTCTATCTTCCTGCTAATACTGGATTACTTTATATTGTATCATAAAAATTGTCCAAGTGGCAGTTGAACAAGCCAGGACTTGATTCACAGACCTGCCATGTTACTGATGCAGCTGAGGTCAAGAACTACAAATAGAGCAGATAATTAGAAGGGAAGTGCGTGCTGCTGAGCAAACACATCAGGCATGGGAAGATTTTCTGCTCTGGAAAGGGGGAGAAACTGCATTTAAAGAATTACCTGAGCATCTCTTTTTTGTATCAGTAAGAAAATGCATCCACCAAAAGAACCAAGGTCTTGAGGGTTAAAAATAACAGAATAGCAGCCTGTACTCACTGCAGTTGTTTTTTTCAGGTTTGAACGTGGGGCTCTACATAGACCTGAAAGACCAAATTCAGCAGTGGTATAACACAATGCAGGCAGCCCTTAGCTGATCTGTCCCCTTATTTCCTAGGAAAATGAGATATCAGTGACAACCCTTAGGGACTAACAGATCCCATTCACTGCTGGAAGAAAGGAAGAGAAATGCATTGCAGCGAACAGAACCGTGCACAGCTTCTACCAGCAGAAAACAAGTGGCTTTGTTGTCTTGGCTTGCACCCTGGAAAGCAGAGGATGGATACCTCCTACCTAGAAGAATTGTCCAGCCTGTTGGGAGAGAAATGCTTACCTTGACACAAAAACAAAATATCAAAAGCTTTTCGTTCAGCTTGCCTTAGCTGTGAGTTCTCCTGGTTTTCCTGTTTCGTTTCGATTTGGTTAATTTTTGTGTTTCACCTTCTTCTCAAAAGCTGGCAACAGACCACCTGCTTTGGATACACTTTTGTGTCTATGGACAAGGTGGACAAACAGTCCCTTCATACTTTTAAGGGACACTGTGCACGTGGACATCAGGCAGTATTCGGATGCTTCAGAAGACATAAAATCAGCATAATTCTTCTTGTCAGCAGAGTAATGCTATGCCATTGACAAAACCCCTATATAAACACCCAGCTGGTAATATGATTATGCCCTGAGGAGAAAAAGATTGATAGTCTTGGTGATTTTACTGTGCTATAACAACAGAAGCCATCTTTGTCTACATATTTCTTTAATCCTTTCCTGAAACATTACTAAATACCATTGCCTGACAAAGGTGAGCTCTACAAGTTAATAACCCTCAGTGTTAAGCTTGAAGGTTTAGCCCTTTTGCTCACTAATGAAGCTGCAGATACAAGAGATATATTTAGGATGCCTGCAAACCTTGTTACAATCCACAAAGAAAAGTTTAGCTATGATAGGAAGAGACAGAACCTTAAAGAAAAATAAAACCCAAAGTATCTCCCAGTGCTATTAAAAATGTCCAAAGAGCCAACACAAAAAGCCTTACCTGACAGAAAGCAAAAATTTAAACAAATATTCTTCAGTGTTGCAATTCCTGAAACAAAACTTATTAGTAAATTTAAATTAATTCCGCTCCAGGCATTATGATACACTATCAGTTACTCCCTTACCCCCCCCGGGAAACATTTCACTATTGCTGTCAGTCAACTGCTTGAATGCTGGAGTTTACCAGCTGCATAACATATATTGATTTTTGATGAATGACATCTCTCTCTGGGCCATTATGGTTTTGTTTTCAAACCTTATTTAATTGTTCGCCTATTTTTCAGTGAAATAAATGCAAAGTGTTTATTCTCCAAAGGCTGTAAACAGAGATCTCAGGTCTAGTTTCTATGACAACCTCACTTGATACAGCAAACCTAGATTATCTCTAATGACAGACATGAAGTTTAAATTGCACATTCTGCACAAACAGTGCACTGTTGACCTTTTATTGAAAAATGGAATACAGCATGATTAGCATAATGTGCTATATGAAAGGGAAAATCGTGGAATAATGCAGATTGTACTCTAATCATAACTACGGTGCTAATCTCTAGCAAACTGTTTGCCAGAACACGAAGCTTTAAAAATTAAGATTTTTCCCAGACACCATTTTCCAATCCTGTTAGATAGTAACACTACCACATTTAATAGTTCTCAGATAACACTTGCTGCTTCTATTTTCCTCCCATTGCAATTTTTAACAGGGGAGTAAAAGTAGATAAGGTTATGTAGAAATATGGCCAAAAAATTCCAGCTATGAGAACTATTTTTAATCCTCCTGAAGGCATTTTTTTTTTCCCCTCATGCTTATAAATGCATTTGGAAGCTAGAGCCAAAAGACATAGTCCTTTCTGTCGGGCACTGTCTTCCAAAACCTGCATGTTTTCCTAGGAGGAAAATTTGCCTGTATGCTAGTGAGTAACACCCAGCTCATCTATGGAGGCAGAGACTGCAGGACACATTCTGCTTTGCAAGAGCAGGGAAGGAAAATATCTTGCCCTCATATGCAGCAGGTTTCAGCAGGCTTTGATTTTGCCAGCTACGATTTGTTGCATCCCGCAAAAATGTTTGCGGCAGTTTACAAAATGTTCATTCTTCAGGGAGTTTGGTGCGTGAATTGAGGTTCTCATTGGAGTTGAGAGTCACATGCTGCTGTAAGGGAACAGCAGGCTGTTAAGTTTGTCCTTGCCTCTGCAGAAAACTTTTTTTTCCATTAAAATTTCATGAAACAATAGGAAGTCTTTCCAATTACTGAATGAGATTTCAGCTCGCTTGTATTCAACTTAATCAGTGAACAGTGTGGAGACAAAGAAACTGTAATTAACAACAAAAAACAGTTATAGATAGTGGAACTGATGGGTCAAGGAAATGGAAATGAAGCAGAGAGACTCATTTCTGCAGTGCCCAAAAGTAACACCCAGTTACAGTTATTCTCCTTCCCGTGTTAAAAAAAGATACAATAATTTGAACAGTAACATTGGCTATTTTCCTAGCAAGTGACAAGTATACAGGAAAAAAATAAAAGTATCTCTAGTAGGAAGTGCATGGTAGGAAGTGTTGGATTGTCCAAGCCTGGTCACGAACACTGAAAATTCATAGGCAATCAGCTTTCAACCCCCTTCCTTCCAGAGGATAATATTCAGCAACTACATCTTATTAGCATCACATCAAAGTGGCCTCCCCATCCCTCCCTATTCAACAAACAAGCTAAAAATGATTTTCAGGTGCTTGTCTACAGAACAATGCCATTAGAGGAAACCTATTCCCTCATTTCTCTCTCACTCTGAAGGGTTTATGCCATTAATACTGTCAGCCGAGTTGTTTTTAACCAGCAGTTAAAGCAGCAGCAATAATCAAGCATTTTTTTTTTAGTAGAGGCAGACCTCAGCATACCTGCATTCTAAGCAGCTATTCACCACCATTGCTATTCTCTGCATATCAGGTTTTCCATTTGACAGTATTATATTTTTCTTAATAAGCATTGTCTTTCACTACAGCAGCTGACAGGAAGGAATCAATTCATATAAAAGGCACCCGCTTGTTTTCACATGGAGTTATTACACTTGCAAATGTAATCCTGTCATTTGATATATACGATAGCAAACTGGCTATGTGGTAAGGTGCCATGTCCCAAGTTTAGGTATTTCTAATCCCTGCAACACCGCCCAAACTCATCCAACTGTGATTTTTAAACTTCACTGCCTCATGTGATGGCAATGAGCACTTGCAGTGCTGCTCAAGTGGTGTGTTATGGAACAGTCTATAGAGACCATATCTCCACAGCTATTCAAATGTTACCACACATTGTGTAAGTCTTTGCCAAAAATAAAATAAAAAAAAAAGTCAAAATAAATATTGACAACAAAAATGGCAGCAGAAGCCAACCTGTCTGAACAGTAACTTTATGGGCTGTCTCCCTACCTACCATATATCTAAACACAAATGAGTGCTTTTAAGGACACTGTAAATTACAAACCTATTTAAACATCAGTTCTCACCACTAGCCTCTCGTCAGGCACTTCCACAGGTCAGAAGAATAGAGTTACTTTCCTGTGCTTCCACCACATTTCTTCAGTTTCCCTCGTAATATTTTTAGTTAGGATACTGACTAATTTTGATACCTCCAATTAATTCTTGTTCTCTGTTTCACGTTTCCTTCAGGCACAGTTTGCATAGCTCTAGTCACTTGTACAAATATTTAAAACCAGCAAGACAAACCAAGCATAACAAATCCAGAAATAAAGCAACTCCCACAGAAGCTAATGTTTACCCAAAACAGAGTATGAAATATTCCACACCTCTCTCCAGGCAGCCTCTTCTGTTTCTCTAAGGTGGGATCTGATGACATAGTGGATAATAAGGACCGAAGAGCCCAAATCCCTGCCATTTCTTCTTTCCCGCCTTGGACCCTAAGTTGTCCAACCTTCCCAGCCTCTACACGATCCTAGAAGGGCTGCAGCTCCCATAGGCTGAATGCAGGTGCAGACTTTGAGATGATGAAGGTGTATATGCCAGTCTCATACTCATCATAGAGAACAGTCTGGACGCCAGGCCAGACACAGACACTGCCGACCCCATCATAGCACTGACCCATAAGCAGGAATCACTATCTCTCTTTATTGTCCTAAGATTTCGATAGAGCTGGGGTTTAGCTACCCTAACAAAGCAAATTAAAAAGATCAATGGAATAAAAGAAAAATAACTAGCAGACCTAGTTAAGTAAATTATTCCCATCAATGCAAAGCACCCTTTTAAGAACACTGAATATTCACACTAGCTGATAGAATCACCTTCCTGCAGTAAGTAAACATCTCCTACCAAGCGTCAGACAGCTGAAATACCCTTTGTTTTGAAATGAACTTTTAGTCCCATACCTCAGCCAAGCATCCACAGATATTTTTCTCTGAAACATAACCAGCTCCTTGAGATGCCAGACAGCTAGGAGAGCACTCCAGACTAGAAACAAAAAGTTACTATTGTCTTGGGACTGCCACGGTCATTGTTCCTACCTATACACATCCCACCACTTTTGTAAGGCTGACAAAACAGTTACAGGTAGCTCTGCCACTCACAACGCTTCACGATGCTGTGAATCAAAGCTAGAGTGGGAATAAGGCAAGTGGCAGAAATGAAATAACAACATTAATAATAGTACTATGCTCAGTTGCTGCTGTAAAGACCAGAATCAGCAGCCTGAAACAGATGCAAGACTCCAAACTACATTTATGCACATTTTTATAGACAGCTCATCCTGCAGGTGAAACTGGTTTGTCATTCACTTAGAAAGATTTCCAGTCCCCTCACCTGCTCAGTAAGCTGAGAGATCCCTGAAGGGCCACTGAGCCTTTAGCTCCCAGCCGTGGGTATCTGAGACTCCCCTCTGCAATCCCCTTGAGCACAGGGAGAGCTATGGCACTCAGATGGCACCTGAATGTTTCTGGGGCTCTGAAATAAAACATCCTGCAATTCAAGTTCTGTAGTTAATGTGCACTATTACTCTATATATGATTCAATACGCTGCACTGTCTACCTATATGCAACGTTCATTTGTTCTTTGATCCAACTGCAAACTAGATTTTTAGGTAAGTTTGATGTTTACAGTAATGTATTTAAGTGACTTTTAAGGGAAAAAGCTTTAAAAGGGCTTCTGCCCTTCACAAGAGCTTCTGCTTCTCCTGTTTGTTGGCAACATTTCAAATACTCTTTGTAATGACTAAGGACCATTCAGGACCTTCAGCATCTATCATCACATCCTCTGGGAAGAATGTATTAGATTGAGAGACGTTGCAAAACTATTGTCCTATCCATGGAGGACATTTTTAGCCAGGTCAAGAGAAGCATGAGGGTAAGGTTTC
>JANHGN010003621.1:18588-46034 GCA_024605025.1 Megaceryle maxima | reverse complement strand
AAAAAACACGTGTGTGCATATATATATATATATATATATATATACACATACACACACACACACACACACACACATCTTCTTCCAAGTCTTCATCTGTTCTAGCCCCTTTCTTGTTTTCCAGCAGGGTAATGAGCTGACACAACACCACAAATGACTGAATATGAACAGACTGACCAATCCCAAAAGGAGTCCTGGTTTGCACTTAAGCGTGGCTTCCAGGTTTTCTGGATTCCTGGCTATATTGACAGACTGTAACAGAATTTGAGAATTATATTATTAATCAGAGCCTGTGAAAAACAAGATGAGAGTCAAACTGCCAGGCATGATAGGAATGTTAGGCAAAGGTGTCTGTAAACTTCTGCTGACCCCTTACACCAACCAGGTCGAGAGCTCTTTCATTAATGCTAATGCTTTTCATATTAGTGCTTCACATAAAGAAATCCTGCTGACTGCTGGGGTCAAAGAGTTCACAAGATGCATTGGCCACATCAGCAATACACTGATGATTGTTTCTGACATGACCCCACAGCTAATGAAAGGCCATTTGCGAGGGAATTGCTTTTTACGCAGAAAGAAGTCTGTGATGAAGGTATAAAACACATCTGGAGTGGGACAGGCTGCTTGTTTCATGATGCAGTAATGGAAAAGACCACCATCCCACTGAGACATGGTCTATCCGTGCAAGCAACACATGTTCCTGGGTCTCTTCTTCCCATTCCTGTCACTAAACTTTCCCATACACAAGACACTAATTCCACTGTTGATAAATAACCAACACCCACATCATGACCCCCACATCAAGTAATTCACCTGTAAAATGAGACCTTTTGAAGCCCAGCTCAATACTACAGCTCAGCATTTCTCAGCCTGCGACACCTCCTGCGTGCGTCTCTTCTGGGGCCCCTGCCAGCAAGGCCTGATAAAGGATAAAAGGCTCAGATGCTCTGTAGTGTGGGGATCACAGCAGTATCACAGGGTGTCAGGGGTTGGAAGGGACCTTGGAGGTCTTTGAGTCCAACTCCCCCTGCCAGAGCAGGACCATATAATCCAGCCCAGGTCCCAAAGGAACACAGCCAGGTGGGTTTTGAAAATCTCTAGAGGAGGAGACTCCACAACCTCCCTGGGGAGCCCGCTCCAGTGCTCTGTGACCCTTACAGTAAAGAAGTTCCTCCTCACATTAAGGCAGAACCTCTTGTGTTTCAGCTTACATCCCTTCCCCCTTGTCCTGTCACAGGGCACGAGTGAGAAGAGGCTGTCCCTTTCCTCCTGACACTCAGCCCTCAGATATTTATAAACAGTAGGCAGGACAAAGGGCTAACCAAGTAGTCCAAATCTTTTGTATCACCATGCACGTTACTAAAGCTTTTCCTTTAGAGCCTGTAGTTTGAGTGTCAGTGCAGAAAGGACTCCAGGAACAGGAACTGCAGAGGGGCAGAACAAGAAAGTCCCATAGCAGTAGGGTGGCTTTGTTCAGTATGAAGCAGCCTGCAGTTTGTGCTATAGCCTTCTGCTAGGAGATCCATAGCCACAAAATAGCCAATGTATAATCCTGTGTTAGGCAACATTTCCACCTCCTTTGGTGGAGATCAGTCCCTGTGCTTGCCCAGGCAAGAATCACAGACAGGTCTGAAGGGGGCTCTAGGAGGCTGCTGAGCAAGAGACATGAACTCTAGCACTCCTGACAGATAGGTCTCTAACCCACTCTAAAAACACTCCATGGAGACCCTCAAGAAACTGGGCCCAAAAAGCCACTCTTCTTGTCATTGTAAAGAAAGATAGTCTCTATTACAACGTCTACCCAGGATCTCAGGAACATCCTTCAATTTATGTAAATTATGGTTTTCTGTGATAGCCTGAAGGCTCTCTTCCCTAGCAGATAAGACCTTATCTGTTTATAAAAGACCTTCACAGATTTGCATGTTTAATTTTTTAGTGAATAATGGTTTCATTACCTAATAGGAGGGGCTACATGTATTATGGGGGACTGCAGAATTATGGGGATTTTAATCATTTTCACCCTGAGGAGAACTAGTTACCATAATAGTATATGAGTATATAGGTATTACAAGATTTTGAGGAGGAATGGATTGCGTGCAAATCTACAGAAACAACCAAGTAGAAAATCTACACAGATCATAAGCAAGGAACAGTCATGCTGAGAACAATTCCCTTCATCACTTTGAAAGGACCTGCTGGGAGAAAAGAACTCCATATTATGAAAAATGTCAACATATCAGACATTCCTTTTTATCCTTCAGAGTGGGGCAAGACAGCATCTTTCTCAGCAAGCCTCTTCTGTTGGCTCTGTTGTTCTTTACATAAATATGTTACGATACCAGGCAAGGAACAGCAGTAACACAGACTCAGGTTTCCCATCCCACCAATGATCTGCAGAACTACAGGTTCATCTGCTGGAGCTGTTTGCCTCTATGATTCAGAAGGAACATGCAAGAAAGCTCTTTTTTATTAAACACTTTCCCACAGAAGGTTTTAGCTCTGATGAGCTATTTCTTTCCAGCACAAATACATTTAGCCAACACTCCAAGCCACCTCTTTAGCTTCCCACTTAGGTAGGGGAATGAGGCAATGGTTCACAGATGTATTATTGCTGCCATTAGAGTTGCAGTGGAGGACAGCACTCCAAAAGGCATCAGAGGACACAAGGAAAGAAGTTGAGGTCAACCTTTAACCACAGCACTTTTCCCTGGTGTTTCTTGGGGGGTTGGTTTTTTTCCCTTACAGAAAAAGTGGCAAAACTTCATTCTGTAAGTGGCTGCAGTTCAGATCACAGCCACCAGCCTGGATGGTGTAGATCAGGAGGACATGTGCCATACCTCTCAAGACAAACCAGTTACAGCTGGCAAAGTGCAGAAGTTTTTAATAAGAGCCAGGCTGCTGTCTTAATCTAGGGCTAGCACATTAAAAACAAGAGTCCATGTGTCCAAAAGCTTATCTGTTTCATTCAGCTGTATCAGCTGGTCTAATAAAAGATATCTCTCCTTACAGCTCTCACCATGGAAATGGGAGTCATTTATCAAGAAAGACTTTTCCCTGAACTACCTTGACCTTTTCTGTTGATACTGCTTTTTCAGTGTGATTTTCACACATTTAAAGGATAGCCACACAGTCTAACTTGGAAAGCATTACGAGCTTACATGCCCTATATAATAACAGGGCCCCATAAGCAGTTGCAGAAAGCTGTTAGTCTTCCAGTTAGAAGCTACTGCTGTATCTTACTGTATCCCAAGTACTCACCTCCAGCATATATTTCTATACATAGACTTAACCACAGAGCTACAATTTCAATGTTGTTTCAGCCATGCCAATATGTATACTTGAAGCATATTCTGAGAACTCCAAATTGTATATATATTTTTAAGGGTGTTAAAAGCACCATTTGATACGGTGATTATTGATAATGGCTTCCTGTAGAAAAAGCACTTCAACTGCCAGCTAATTTCACACGGAAAACAGCTGTCACATGGTAATGACATTAAAAGTCACTAAGCTGATCTGCATTCAAAGCTGTGCCAGAAAGGTGAAAGGTCCTGTAGCCAATTATTACTCCTCCGAGCCAGACAGTCCCCAAACACAAGCAGCGTATGCAGATCCATCCCTCCTTGTCTTTAATTAGATCCTGCCTACCCTCTGTAGCAGCAGCAGTATAAGTGAGAAGGGCACATGTTCTGCAGTAGAGAATTTATCACAAGGAGATCCCAACGTGCACTGTCTGGCACATCCTGCTAACACCGGCGTGCTGCACGCGGGAAGGAAAACCAGAAGCAAGAGACCATTTTTACAGCATCCATGCTGCAAAACATATAAATTTCATGGAGCTAATAAGCACGTGGCATTCTGTGCAGGAGCTCCCAAGTCTCTTTGTCCACTGCAATGACCGTGTCACTGGCTAATTAATAATGATTATTTTTTCTGGTAGTTGCAGGTACACCAGGAAGAGAGGTTTGCACCCACTACTTATGAGGAAATAACCTTAAAACCATCACTGGTACAATCTGAGGGAAGTAGCACTCTACTTGAGTGAATCTACCCAGTTTGAAGTGATTATGAAATTGGGCAAAAGCTAACAAAACTGTCCAAAGAAAGGCCAAACTGCCTTGGAAGAGAATTTCCAGCCAAAAACTCACCTTGCTGTTGCTGCAGGTTCTGACACAGAGAACTTCCATAGCTGTATTTATGTTTACTCCCTGCAAGGTCCCACTTGTTCTGACTCCAGCCTTTCTGGTGGGATTGGCTGGTTCTGGTTCTCTTCCCAGAAGGAAGAAGTTCCACTGTGAAAGGTCCCAGCCATTGATCTCTTTCCCACATCTCTCAGAAGCTTAAGCAGATCTCTTTAGCAATACCAGCCGCTCTGCAGTAGCAGACACAATTCATGTGAGCAGAGTGAAAGTGGTTTTCTATTGCTGTAGCCTGAAAAACTGACACGATCCATGCCATTCAAATAACAGTGGTCTACAGGTCTTTCCCATACTACACCAAAGTACCTCCCTTACAATTACTCCCACTCTTCCTGCACGACTGCTTTTTCACTGAGTCCTTCCTCCTCTCCCTCATCTCCTCTCCCTGCCATAGCTCATTTCAGCCTAGGAATCTTCTCTATCAGTGGAGAGCAAGCTATCCTTCTGTCATTTTAATCCCTCTGTCAGGTGAATCCCCACTTTACCAGCTGCTGCCTATTCACCAAACTACCTATTTGGCAGAACCAGGTTTCTAATGTGGAATTGATACAACCTGCTAAATAGTGTGGCCAAGTGGCAGTCAAAGTCTTGATAGCCCACTAACCCAGTGAAGGCAGCACAGCAGAATGGATGCACATGAGTCCATTGAGCATCTACTTTCCAATCCCAGAAAGCAACTCTAGAAAGAAGACAGCCCCCCTGGGATCATCAGGCAAGAAGCACAAGATCAAATCAACACACTGAGTCATGCACAGAGTCATTCTCATAGAAATCTTCCTCCTTCTCTATAGTACACTGACTTCAACACTTACAGATTAAATATTACATTTCTGAATTTCAAGGGTTGCAAATTAAAACAACAGCAAAAAGGAAAGGAACTGTAGCATAAATAATCATAGCTGCATTCACAAACTGCAATTAATCACTTTTTTTCACTGCAAGTCAGAATCTATGCATGTTGTCTTTGGTTTCCACTGATCTGCATGAAATTTAATATGGATTTAAAAGAAAAAAAAACCTCTGCCTAAGAGTTTCTAAAATTATCCTATGAATTTCACTGTCAATGAGTCAAGAATGACCCATACATAAAGAATCTGGAGTAGAAGAACTCTTCTGCATTTTTCCTTAGAAAAGAATAATGGAAGAGAACTCAGAGCACAGAGAAACTAATGGAGTGCACGGAGCGGGAAGGGAGGGTCTGACACCGTGCCCTCAGAGCTATGGCTCAGACTAATGAATTATCTCTGCTTGGTTAAATCTCTGGCATTACTAATCAGACAAGAAGCATAAAACGGAAAGTTCATTAGCAAGATCATAAAAGAGTCATACTGACAAAGATGATTCGACTTGGCGATAGCAAGGTCAGTTACAGGAATCAGGAAATCGCTTTGTTTAAGGAAAACAGGTTAGACCAAAAGTAACTCAGAGTCCACAAAAGACCTGCACTGGAGTTGTGTGCAATGTTCTGCTTTAGTTTTGCAGCATAAACAGGGAAACATTTCCTTTGATGGTGAATTAATTAGACTTTCTTTAATCAACATCATCCTGGCCTGGGGTAAGCTGGACAATCTCAGCTTTCCCCCACGGCTGATTTGTTTACCTCTGCCTGGACCCAGACAGCCCAAAGCTCCTCCATGGCAAAAGCTTTCAGCACAAGTCACAAGATGGTCTCAGAAGCAGAATTTGCTAATTGTGTCAAATTATGTGTGAAGGGTTTACAATATGGATCACTGCCCACTTGGGATTTAAAGGAGATCACTAAAGTAATTTCAAGACTCCAAGATAATTCAGAAACCCCGTTCCCAGAGGTTACTTAACACTCTGTCCCCTTATTACTACTACAACCACACTACACTGGGGGTTGGATTTTTTCTTCAGGGGTAGGAGGGAAAGGAGGGGAAGTGGTGGTGGGTTTTTTATTGGAATAGTTAGGGGGGAAAAAAGCAGAATGTGTAGTGTCTCCGTATTTAGCCTGGTTTCCTAAAGGAATAAGGAATAATAAGACTTTATATGCATCCTTTTCACTTTTGAGGTCACTAGCCTATTTCAGCCACGTTTGGGAGACAGCACAATGGCAAAAGTGGTTGATTCCTACACATCTCACAAACATGAATTCGGCAGCTCAAAAGGAGGTAAGAAATTATTGCTGCCTCTTGGGAAAGCAACACAACCTCAGCTCAGTCATCAATGGACACTGGAGAGCTCTGTTAGAAAGGCTGCAAAACCAGGAAAAATTCCATCTACACCTTTTTTGAGACTTGAATAACCCCTGCAAAAGACACAGAGCCACAGGAAATTCAGTTGCAGTCCTGATGTATGCAAACAACTTGTTTTAATCCAATGCCTCTACCTAGAGATGCTCTGTCAGCTGAAGCAGCCAACTTCCAGAATTCTGCTTTCCAAAGCAAATGTGCCAGCCAAAATGGACTGAAGCATAGAGGAAATTAAGTCGTTTGCGTTCATTTGTTTCTATACAAGCCAGCAATCAAGAAAAAGCCACTGGTCAAGGTTTTCCTGCCTCAGCCCTGACACTTTGCTGATGCTTGGTGGGAGCAGGCAAGCTGCATCCTGGCCAAGGGCACTTCTGCATCCCAGCAGCCCCAAGCACTGATTGCCAGCACAACAGGACCTCCTGCACCCCAAAGAACTGTCAGTAGGAAACAGAAGTATTTCACAAAAAGAAAAAAAGGTGTTTTCTGGTGTTCAGCAAGGAAACATTTCAAACATGCAAGCACACCAATCCCACTGTAGCTAGGTAAGACACAAAGCAGCTTGCCAGATGACACAGTTCAGCTGTATGGGGAGGGGCAAGTTCCTCTTATCATTCCCCTCAAAAAAACCAGCACTCTCCCTACCCTACAAGCAATTGTCATGATGCACATCAGTAAAAATCTATTAAATAAAAGTGAATGGTTTCTAAGCACCCCGCTCCACGCAGGATTAACTCATACAAGATACATTTTGGAGCACAGTCGAATCAAAATTGCAGTGGGGAAAAGTATTCTGACCACAAAAGAGCCAGACAGTTATACAGCTAGGACACATAATACAATAACCATTTAGCTAGATTAAAGCATACTGAGAGCTGCATCAAATATTGTTTAGAGCACATAAAAACTGCTTTAATATTTAAATGTATCCCATGGCTGGGCTCTTTAGATTTGCTAGATTCACTGGGGCTGCACAGCTATTAGCTTCTACATTTCATCTTCAATTCCTCTTCACAGTAGGAGAAACATAAAAATGAGGGTCACTGCTTGGTCATTTCATTACCCCTGGCAGAGAAATGTGCTTTGCACAAATGAGGAAATATTTTAGTTGTAGATTGTTGTAATGTTGGTGTGACAAAATAAAACCAGAGTTAAAAAATAATAACGATATTATAATGGTTATACTGTAGAATAACATTAAAATAATATGCAATGTACCAACGGTCCCCTTATCAAAGGGCCTGGTGTATTTCATTGTCATCATTTAAAAGATCCATTAGCAAGAGCCCTGGAAATGTATGTCTCAAGGTCACAACCAAACTAAATGAGACTGAGCAGTAATTCAAAAAATTAAACTGTTTATGGTTAGAAGTCCAATAAATAAATCCTCAGTGCACACACACACACACGAATCTTAGTGGCAAACTACTCTATGAGTCTCCTTTTATTTCTCTGAAAACAGAAACTCAGTGAAATAAATTGATAATCTGCTTAAACTCAGAAATGGATTAGTTGAAATGTCACTTTGGGAGATGTGTGACTTCCTGCCACAAACATGGATTAGGCTGCACAAACTGTTTGGCAATGGGCGCCCTTGAGAGCCAGAAATAAACAGTGTGCTTGCCCAAGTCCAGTGGCCCCGACAGACAAAGAGATGGGCAAGAGCTGGGCAGGAACACAGGCGGGCGGGCACAGGCAGGGAGCTCTCCACTGCCACATTGCCTGGGGACAGCTCGTGTCGGACAGGGGGAGAACATCACTATTAGTCTGGAGGAGGAGATTAAGTGCAGAAGAAACAGGAACACAATGCTATTTATTAATGACCTGTGAGGATAAAACCAGTCCTTACTAGCCCTTAGCTCTATTTGCACTATCTAAAGCCTGACATTTAACCCATATTCTAAGTAGCTGAATAAAAGGGACTTGATTGTCAGTTGTACTCTTTCTCCTAAAAAGTGAGTGGGAGGTATGTGGCTATGCTTTACCAACTTTAAATGAAGATGGATGGGAATATGTTACTACTTTGCAATGGTAAAATCCAAGGAAATCACTTCTAGCACTGAATGAGAAACTTTATTGAAACGAGGAACCCAACATTACTTACTGCAATGCCTCTGCAGCTTTCTGCTGTGACCTTGAGCTCTCTGTTAGATCCTCACACTGGTCCTTCACTACTCTTGGAGGATCAGGACATATGTCTTATGATGAGCACACCAGGAATTTCTGTGTATAAGAATCATCAAAGTTGGGTAGATTCAGCACAATCAATGTCACAACAGTGTAGAAAAAGTCATTTAGGTGGTTTTGATGAGAAATACTTTGATATATTTAGACACATACACCAAAAGACTCTCCTATGAGCAACAAGCTCCAGAATAGCCTCCAATGCAGAGTATTAGGACCTAAAGACCCAAGCCCAGCTGAATATTATCAAACACAGGAAATCTTTTCCAGTCTTATTGTTTTCTGCCTGAAAACTATTCTGCTAAACCTCCCATTTTAATATCTCTCACTTTCATAAGCCTTATAAAAATGCCAGGAATGGAAACAAGATTCACGTAATACAAACGCAATCAATCACAGAAACTGATTCTTGGGGGGAAAAGAAATAAAATGCATAAAGTATACTCCACTGCCACCTGTAAATAAAATTCAGCTTCCAGGTAACTTACATGTCTTGCTGACAGCATGTTTTATTGATGTCACAGTGATCTTGTATTTCATTTCCTAGCTGAGTGTGGATGCAGGAGAAAAGGCCTTTGCCAGCAACTGTGCTAACACATTGTATCTGGCTGTGCTCAACAGCCTTTTGAAGGCTGTAAGTGCCTGGAGAGCAGTGGCACACCTCTCTGGAAGTTTACTTCATGACAGGAGCTGAATGTTCATCCAACAAACTGTAAGTTACATATTAAGAAAAATATTATTCTGTTAGCAGTTAAATCACAGCCCTGCAATGAGTAAACAATAAAGCAATACAGCTTTGCCTAATGACTATCAGTTGGCCAAAAAGAGCTCAGGGATATGCAACACAGGCAGAAATAAAACCCCATACATCTTGATTTAGATACGTTGAAAGCATTTCCTCTAATACGGCTTTGTAGTTTCGCACTAAAATCTTTCAGCAGCAGCGCTCGGCTCCTGGGCGTGCAGCAGGGCAACTACCACAGGCAACCCCCCTCTGCCTGCTCGGTCACTTAGCAGGGGCTCACATCTTCCACACATACAGGATGTGATTCAAAAGTGCCATAATGCACATTCATCCCAATTTCCCAATAATCCCCTTTCACCACTTGTGGAAATGCTTGGTCAATAAAACGTAATGATATTATTGCAGTAAAGTCATTTTCAAGTTAAGTGCCTGGCTCTCTGTCTCCAGCATCCCACCAACAGTTAGGTTCCATCACAGCAAATAAACAAAGGTCTCAACTTTGCCTCATGTTTGATTAAAAGGGAGAAAAAAGATGGGTTTAATGATCTCGTATAGTAAGGGCCAATCCACATTCCATTTAAGTCAGTGTGAGCCTGCTGCCTTTAAAGGCAGTTGGACGAGACCCCTCAAATATAGAACTTCTCTTCACACACACTTCTTAACCCTCCTTTCCAGGATTTGTCAAGTCTCTCATGGTGGCATTTCCTCCTTGGGTCACAGATTCACCAAGCAATCCGGATGCTCTGTGACAGCCTGCAAGGTTGATCTGTAAGCAAACTGAGCCCTTGTGAAGCAGGCTGTCCACCAGCTGGCTGTGCTTATGGTGCCCAGTTGGTCCAGCCCCAAAGAGCAGACACCATGGGTACATAACCTGGCACCTACAGTGCACAAGCCATACCTACAAGGCTGGAGGTACTGTTGCCTGGAGAGATTGAGCTCCCTGACCTGTCCAATTCCACTCATGCCTAACTGCCTCCTCCTCCCCCATGCAACGAGGCAAAGCTCCATGTCATGGGGCAGGGAAGAGACACGTGACAGACCCCAGCCCTGGCTGAGCAAGGGGCCGCAAGGCAGCCCAGCCAATCACCACAACACCAGGCACCACAGAGCAGTCCCAGCAGACCCAGGCACTGCAGCTGGCACAGTGCTGTGAGCGCACAACCCTGAGAGCAAGCTGAAGGCCAAAGCAATGTGAGCACATCTCACGTGGGATGTGCACACCTCAGCAGGACAACTTCGCCATGGCTGCCACCATCTTTTTCTTTGAAGCCTGCTGCATCTCCAGTGAGGAAAAGTAACATAGCAACTAAATAACAGGCTTTTAAAGGAGAAGACTTCCAGGCTGGGATCTGACAGGAGTAGCAAAGGGAAGCACTACTATTTATAAGATGTCCATCAATGTCACTGTCAGAAGCACCAAGTGTCTTTTCATTCCTTGCAAAATCTCTGTCAGACAGGACTGGAAGACATCCCTGTTGAATTCCCTCCTCTTTAAAGAAAAAAATAATACTAAAAATGAACCATCAGCAGAGCTGTGGAGGGGAAGAAAAACTTCTCTAAGATGTGAGGGGAACAGCAGAAGATGGTTGCAGGGGTCTGAAATCTGGTTATCTCAAAGCAGGTTGCACTGGGAATGGGAAAGAAGCCCCTACCCTCTTACACAGCCACCAAAATGTCTTACAAGTAACCTCCTAGCAACTAACTAACCCTACGTGCAGCACCAGCCCTGACACGCCCTCAGCCTTTATATTTCATCCTCCCAAATCCACAATCCCTCCAGCACCCTGAGCAAAACACCTGAAAGGAAAAAAAAAGTAATTGGAGACTTCCACTGACACTCTATGGACATATGCAGGTTCCAGCTGAGAATTTTAGTGGACACCAGCATGTACTGCTTAAATCACACTATGCTGCCACAGGTTGCTCATTGTGTATGGAGACAGAGCAGAAGTCCTGTAGTACCCCAAGAGCAAGCCGTGGAGCGGGGATCCACTTTGCCAGGCACACAAATTTAATGGATATTTCAGGTATTTCTAATATGTAGGACCAGGTCTCTACATTCTTTAAGGATCATTTCTCTCAATGCATGCATCCCTTTCCAGGCTGGGGAATCATTCTTCAGTTATTCTTTCATGAATCCTACCTGCAGTAGTGTTGCTCAGCTTTGTAAACTTGAGGGGCCCTCAAGACAGAACTTTTTGCATTTCAGCAGTGCCAAGCAGCCATCCCACACAGCAAGACATCCCCTTACCCACCCTGCCCCACAACCCAGGAGACAGGAGCACCGCTGAACCTTCTGCTTAACTCTCTGCAATTTGTGAAAAGCCCCCAAAGGAGCTCCCAGAGCAGAGCCTCAGGCTGAAACAGAGACATGTCCTAAAACCCCAGAGCAGTGATGCAGTGACTTAATGACAGTTCAGCCCATGAATCTAGAAGAGCAAGTCATTTATTGTCTGAAGCTGGAATCCACTTTGTGTGATGACAGATAGCTTAGGAGAAGCAGACCTTGCCTGCCAAGAGAACTTCAAAAAGGACAGGGGAAAGCAAAAATCTGGCTAGAAACCAAATGCTTTGCTAAACCTAGATAACACATTGTTTACCAACAGATTGGAGGGGGGGATAAAAAAGGATTTATGCAAATGTTCTTAATTTAATAACTGTGATCAGATATGGCTTTGTTTCTTCCATGTAATTTGTGTACTACAAATAAAGTACAAGGGTTCTTTTCCACTATAGGAAATGAGAATTATTAAACATTGCACTGAAAAGCAAAGGAATGTGTTTATTGACATGAAAAACGATCCTGTGGATACAAAAGCTTTTGTATGTTAATTGCTAAATGTCAATGCAATTTAGAAAGTGGTTGCAGAAGGAAAGAATTCCTTTCCAAAACAGAAGTGGCTTTTCCTCATGTACCAGCCGGATTGAAGACTGCATCTTGAAAGTATTTATGGCTGTGTTTTGGTCGGTGACACTGGGTCAGTACCCAAAATAATCCTCACTTCATGTTGATGTGGTTACTTGCTAGGAGGCATAAAGGAAGTGAAGGATTTCCTCCCAGTTTTATTACTGAATGCTCAAAATGTTTCCTGGGGTAAACAACACTAAAGCCATCTGTTTTTTTCTTCTCTCTTCTTTTTTTTCTTTTGGAGACAAAAGGAGAACAACGGTAGCAACTAGTGAATGGAAAAATACAGGTCTAGAGCTATGTAATGAACTTGAAAAGAGGGAGGGGAAACAACCACACACATCTTTGGGCGATATATAAATTCAGCAGTGTTGGAATTCTTTGAACATGGTTTCTCTGGTCTTCTGTCCAACTCCACAAAGGAGAAGAGAAATACAAAATGTGAGATTCAGCTGCCAGCTAGTTAGTGAAGCTTCAGTAAATTAAATTTTGGACTGGCAAATGAAGGAGCTTCTTAAATTCTTTAATTACAGCCTCTTGATTTACTGGTCGAAGGAGTTAAAAAAAGGACAACAATAAAACCCCACCAAACCCAAACTTTTGCAGCCCTGATGGAGAAAGGCAGTTGAAGAAAACTTATCATGCAAACATGAGCATATTTGCAGAAGGAAGGGAATACATTTTATACAAAACCTCTTCTGTGAAGCATGCAAACCCTGCTAGGCACAGAGCAGCTACCAGCAGAGCTGGTTACACTTAGTCAGGAAAGTGGATGTGTTTCACCAGAACAAAACAAGAGAACTTGGAGAGCACAATTCGGCATCCTTCCTCATCGAGCACCACCCAGAGAACCTCAAGTTGTAAAACCTCAAGACAGTTTAACTAATAACAGAGGAAAGGTTGATGTGTCATGGGATGACTGCCAATCTCTCCCTTGTGTGTCTAACACCTTTCTCTGCCAGACCATATCCAGCCATGCTCATGGAGATCTCTCCTCTCCTAAGGTCTCTCTTTAAAAGATGCTACTTCCACAGGTCTACAAAAGTGGTCCTCAGAGCTATGGACAATCTATGGCTTTCCCAGGAGTATGATCAGAAGCAGCCCATCTTCACCAGCCCTTATCTAGAAAATTTAAACATGGGATTGGCACTGGGGGCAGCAGATATAAGGAAACCCAGTGGGTAAAGGAATCCCATAAGCAGAAGTTAAATAAATGGCTGAGAACAGTTTGCTGCCTGACTCCTGCCTGGAGAAACATGGCAAATCCTACAGTTAAATGATTCATCTGGCAAACTGAGTTTATTAATAAAAATGCCTTTGTTACAGTTATGCAGTGAGGGACAAGGAATGCAGGCAACGTCTATGGCCTTGCAAGTCTACCAGGTAACAAAGTGCCTCTCCAAGCACCTCTGCAGCTGCAGCCACACAGCTCAGCATATGTGTTCCCTGCTGTGGGGCTGCAGATGTGTTTCTCCATACACCACTGTGGGATTAATGCAGAAAGACCATGCACAGCTCGGTGTTCTGTACTGTCTTAGAAGAAATTGAATAATATGAGAGTATGAAAAAAGCTGCCACCAAAATTATTTAAAGACTGAGGAGGAGGAACTGCTTCCAGTTAGAAATTTGATGGGCAGGATTTGTTTAGCTTATCAAAGAGAAGACCAAGGGTGACTTGATTACAGGGTATTAAGCACCTCCATGGAGAGAAAATACCAGTTATAATGGGCTCTTTAATCTAGCAGAGAAAGGCTTAACAAGAACCCATGGCTGGAAGCTAAAGCCAGATAACTTCAAATAGAAAATACAGCTCAAATTTTAAACAGTATGAACAAACTGGCAAAGGATGCAGTGGATTCCTTAGTTTGTCTTGAAAAATGCTGCACAGCTGCCTCCATTCATAGCAAGGGCCATCCCTGCAAGGAGCACTGCTGACACCCTTCCCCTCCACACACAGCAGAGCTTGAGCCACACAAGATGCTGTTAAAGAGGAAGAGGGACTTGACCTCCCACACCTGCCTTCTGAAATAGCCCCTGGCTGTAGCTGTGCTCCCTGGAGCACTGAATAGTTCCTTCTACAGAAGGGGACATAATTGATTGCAGCTATTTAATGGATAAATTTGAAGCCAGCATTCATTAAAGAGAATACAAATTTACTGCAACTGATCTTGACTTTCCACCTGCAGAGCAAGATTCAAATAAGACTTAAAGAGAGGTTTTTGGCTACTGTTTTGTAAAGCAGCTGGAATCCTAGTAATGTTTGGGATTCTTCCTTCTGTCTGACTAATTACTTCTATTTCCTGTTTTCTTTGGAATTGCTATGTTCTGCATTGCTGGAATCTGAAATATTGTTTCATGGAACATTATTGTATTTATGCATACCACAAACTCCAGAGATGCTGAATTCCTTTTTGTTCTACTTCTCCAGCTTTTGAAAAAATATTTCCCATCTCCAACAAATACTAACACTCCTCCACAGAAACATTTGAAAGCTTCAGACACGTATAAAGATGTTTAACCACTAAAACACTGTTTTCATTTAAAGCTAAAAGAAAAACACGGAAAGAGGGGCTTCAGTTTTCAAATACAAAATAACACGTGGTTGACAGTATCAGAAAGACTCATTTTGTCACAAAGCCAGTTTCTGTTCAATAAACAGTGATGAAAACTTTTATTTCTCTGCTCACACTAGCTGCCTGCCTAATTCTATGCTCTAGCAATTTGGTGGAAAAAAACCATACAACTTTGATTGCTAGTTCACATGTTCTTTTTCTTCAGCTGAAAGAAAAGTCTTGAAATTAAAGCAAAGAACTGGGAAATTGCAGGTTTTTCCTAACTCTGCCACAGATCAAGAGACAGGTCCATTATCACACAGGCAATTTCTCTTTTACTGAAAAAAAAAAAAAAGTAAAAAGAAAAAAACAGGGTGGATATAATACTCAGTTTCTGGAAATACTGCTTTTTGGTTTAGTGCTTTCACATCTGTAAAGGGATGCAGGGTCAGCTGATGGGAAGCCAAATGGATTTCAGCTCTTCATTATGTCCTCTCATACAGTAACTTGAAGACACACAGTTTTTGTGTATAAAAGTCTGGGATTCTGTAAACAAACTCCTGTAGAAGATCCATTTTTTCAGCATCTCCCTCTCCCCAGCCAGTATCATACTGTAACATACACACATGTGTTTTATAGTCTTTGTCTCCACCTCACATTCAGGAAGGTTCTCTGCTGTCTTGCTTTTGTGTCCTTTTCCCCACACACCACTCCTATTGTCCTCATTAATGGTTGATAAATAGCTAATGAGCAGATTGGACATTAGGACCTCCCTTTCCATCTGGGCTGCATGCTATTTTACAGACCCTGCTAAATCTTTATTAGATTTGGGTGCAGATTATTGATTTAGGTAGATGAGGTCGTTGTAACCTCATCTCAAAGAGAAAAGAAGCAGGAGAAACCAAATGTAATCCAGTTATTTTCTGCAGCAGTGCAAGTCAATTGGAGGGGAAGAAGTCAAATTAAATACAAAATGCACCCATGAAAAACAGTCATAAGTGGACCTTATACCAAATGCAATGCTCTTACAGGCACTTGAAAGCAGAAAACCTGAGATAGGGTATGAAAGTTAAGAGCTTTTCCCAGTTTAGCACCACCAGAATAGGTGGTAGGTGCCTAGTAAAGAGACAATGTTAATAAAATGCCAGGCTGTTCCTAGGGCAAAGTGACATCTATTTATAGATGCCGAAGATATAGTGATGCCTTAATAAAAGGACATCTTTGGCTTAAGTTATTTTTACTCCTGTTAAATGGCCATATCAGCACCTGCAGATCTAATAAAAGCAGAGCTCTGACTTTGTACTAAGCACTTTTGAGCATCCTGTCAGAGGTAAGTTAAGCACAGAAATCTCCCAGAAAGTCTGGCATTTGGGGTAGTCCTTCTAAAAGATTTCAACATACTGTCACTACTTATAATCCCATGGATGAAAACACCAAGAGTATATCTAGGTTCAAAAAGAGACTGCATAAACACGTGGAAGAAACCTGGAGATACTTTAGGGAATAAATCCTTGCATAGATGGGTACAAGAGCCATGTGTTCATCTTTACCTGTCCATACAAAGGCAAACATGAGCCCAGGAGGACAGCACTAACATGCCTCCTGTATTCCTGGTAACTCACTGGCAGCTGCATGCCTCTTCCTCTTCTTCTCATAGCAGTCTCAGGCCAACCCTGTCCTTCCCAGCTCCACCAGACAGCTCACAGCTGTAAATTTATAACAAATGTGGTCCCAAGCTAAGCACCTGCCTCTGGGATAGAGGTGCCAACTGCAGCTCAACACTCCCTTGGCCATCCCTATCTGGCCTGTTTAGCCCCACAAGAACCTCTCTTCATTCTCTGTTTTGGGGAATGTAACCCAGGGTGGCAAATTCCAACAGGCAGCAGAACACTTAGACAAGCTTACAAAGGACTTGTGTATTGTGTGCCTAATCCTTGGGCATTTGGGCATTCCCATCCTAAAACCACATACCAACTCACACAAAAGCCGTTTTCACCTGGACACAGGGTTGTTGTTCACTCCTAACGCACCGTGACAGGCTGCTGGCTCTGTCCAAATCACAGTTCTTTGATCTCCTCATTCTAAAGAATATGAAATTCAAGACTGCTGGTTCTATCCAGAGGCTGTCAAGTTCCACTAATCTCCCTGCCTTTCACATGACACCCAGCTGGTGTTTACCTCCATGGCCACGTTCTGGTGTGGAATTCCAGAATCACTGAGAGCTGCCGAGGGGAGGCAAGACACTGTCCAGCTTACAACTGAGTCTGTGCCAGCCACTCTGTCCTATCAAGCTGATGAATTTGGTTACCTGGAAGAATGCCAGGCTGGCAGCAGAGCCCTCTCCCACAGTGCCACAGCAATGGCCTGCTGGCCGCTCAGCAGTGCCAGCTCCAAACTATTCATTTAATCCTGTGTTTTACCCGATACCACCAATGGTGATAGGAGTGGTTGGTTGCCTCTCGTCCACAAATGATCGGCATTAAATGCTCAGCTCACCGGTAGCTGATAGTAGTCACACAGGAGTCTCTCTCTCTCCGTAAAAACAAAGCAAAAACAAAAACATGACAGAGAGCAACATATTTCTGTTTTACTGCACCTGCAGCCAGCTCCTGACCAGGCACTGCAACCTCAAAGCCCACCAAGCACAGGTGCAACTCTGACCCATGCCGCTTTAGACTAGCCAGAGAGTCAATACCCTGGGGACTGATGTGATTTCTGAGACACTGGAGAACAACTGGAACAATTTTCAAATTGTCCACACCCCCTGGCACTTTTGCAGCCTACGCTGAGTGCACCCAGACGGGGCTGCTGCAAAGCTCACAGCGGAACATCCATGCTGTGCTGCAGGCTGCAGTAGATGCAATCCTCACACCCCAGGGCTGTGGGCCCAAAACTTGGGTATGCCATGTGCATGTCCCACCACAGGGAATCATTCTCCAACGGTGATGTCTGAGATGCTCAAAAGAAAATTTTACCATATCTGTCCACAATGCAATTAAACTACTGCCACAGGGGCGGAGCATCTTGGCCTTCATTTACCATTTTGTGATTTCACTATTACACTAAAAAGATTGAGATGTTCCTTCACAAAACTGCTTTGAGAGAAAAACTATTTCTTTCTATCTGGTGGGGGGGGATGACTGGCCCATCTCCAGCTCTTACCAGATGTGCAGGCTGATTCCCAGTCTTTCTTGTTTTCTGAAGTCTAGAAATATCCTTGAATCAAAACCACAACAAATTAAAGCAGTCACCTTCACCACAGCTGAATGTGCTTGCATCCATGTGGTGGGTGGGTGTGAGTTGTATGCCCAGGTGAATGCTCATTTTCCAGACAAGAAGATGGGGAGAACCTGTGAAGTGAAAGGTTTTATATATTTGACCCAGTAAGGGTCTTTCTGCAAGCTCCACTCCCTCACTCAAGCTTAAGGCCAATTCTCTCTCATTGGACTTCGCTGCCACTACAGCAAGAGTTTCCTTTTTGCCTCATTAGCCAGAGCAGTAGCTTGTTGTTTCCAGGCTTTGCTAACACTTCCTTCCTTCTTCGCATCCATAATGCTCCATCAGACATCAGCATGCTTCAGTGAGAAAGTAATGAAGAAAAATGTGCATTCAACAGCATTTGCTGAGACCACTTGCTTTGCTACTCTCCATTTTGCTCCTTGTTAATTCCTGAAATATTTCTTCCAGCTTCCTACTCTGCAGCCTGCAGTAACAGTACCAATATACACTACTGGGATTCCCTGGGGAAATGCACCAGTCTCCTCCTCACCTTGGGATGACAAACACCCTTCCCCCAGCTGATTAGAGGTTACCCATCTTCCGTGTTTTGCAAATTGTTTGAGGAAGAAATCCTTACTGGAGATGTTAAAGACCCCGTGAGGAGTAGTACAGTCAGTAGGACACTGTAAGGACCATGACAGTATCCTCCCCTTTCCTAGAGGTTTGGCTGCTTGGGGTCAAACAGGTTCGATCCTGATGTTGACCCATGGGCTGAGGTACTAGCCTGGTTTGGCCCATCCCTGTCCCCTACAGGGGTGCCCAGTGCTCTGTTTTGGGACCTGCCCTGTTTTGTGGCTGCCCTACTCCCTCCAGCCTGCCCTGCTCCCTGGCTGGGGGCAGTGGGACAGATTCTGCCCTGCCAGCCTGAGGAATCCCTGCAGCTCCTGCCCCCAGACAGCTACCAGCTCACACACTTGCCTCTAAGTCCCGAGTTCCCACCTCTCCCTTGCTGCAGGAGATATCTTTGGGGGTCTCAGCACCTCAGTCCCACAGACTTAAATCTGCTTTTACATCTAGGTCCGAGGTTCACACTAAAGTGTTAGGACAACATTATGAGGGGGCCCTGCCTCAGACTGGTCATGACTCCAGGACACTTGAACAGTGAGAATGGTCTCCTTTCCTGCACGTATGGTGGTTTTCATGAGTGGTCTCTGTTTGGCTGATGCCGGATTGGTAGCACAGCACCAGAACTGCCCTACTAATAACAACTTCCCATGGAAGCTACAAAGCAAGGCTGTGGACAACAATTTAATCAGTCACTAAAGCAGAAGCTAAGAATGCAAAGCATGGACACCACCAAATACCAGATGACACAGATCTGAAAACCAGTCAGCACACAAGTCAGCCAAAGCTTGAGGCATTGAGTGTGCCTGCCTAGCATTATCATTTATTTCTCAGAGATTCACTAAAACCAGCTTTAGCATCAGTAAACACCTCCCCCTAGACAGCACAAATATTTAGAAACCCTAAGAAACAGTCAGTGTTAATCACATGAATGGTTCAACAATCCTAAGGATTGCGCAAGTCCTCAGTACCGTAATCACAAAAAAAAAAAAAAAAAAAGAGATCAGGTTCTCCTCTCATGTTCCCTTCTTTTAATTTCACCAAGATTTCCCCATTCCTGGTTGGGCAAACTACAGCACTCTCTGCAAGTGTCATCCAGCACAAATATACTAAAGGACAAAAACTGTTTCTAAGAAAAGAAGAAAATCCAGTGTCTGTGTCTGCACAGCAGCAAAGAGAGAGGCTGTATTGGACCTGATCCTTGGAGTTCACACTGGCCACATCTCTGCTCCATATGGATACACCTCAACATGTGCATGAACATGGAGCTAAGGGCTCCTCAGGCACTTACCAGCATCTGTGGCATGTGCAGCAAGCCACAGAAAGAGACTGAAACTGGTACAGCCTACATGCTCAGGAAGGGATACACCATGCAGTTAACCATCAACATAAACAGCTTATTCCCTTCCACCACCATTCGTCCAGAGAAATCTCTGAGTCACTGCTGCCAAGAAAGCAGTGACAGTTCAAAGTAGCCACACACAAATTCACCAGCATTTATGTTAGCTCCAATAGAGCCAACACAAGCTGATCTTGCAGCCCCAGATGCACCAGGCCTCCTACTGCCATTTATTTGGCAACAGAGATCAGAGTCTCATGTTGTCCTACCTCACCCTTAGGTAGCTCAGGCTGGCTCACTGCTTGGCCTAGACTCAAAACCAATGTCATCTGCAGCAAACACAGAGCTAAATTGTACTTGTGGCCACCTGGTCTGTGGATGCATCATTGGCTCTCACTCAGTGTTCCCTAAAGAGTCACAAGCTGGGGTAAATGAGAGGGATTACCACATAACAAACACCAGTAGGTCCTCCTTAATTCAGAAACTGTGCTATACATTCCTAACCAACATCACCAGGCATCTTATCCTTCAATGTATAGATAGTTTTAACCTGTGGCCCAAGGACACCTGGGAATCCTACAATGATTCTGCAAAGGGTAATTAAGAAAAGTGAGTCTATTGTTAATGGGCTTAAATTAGCTCTATGGGGATCCACATGCTCACTGAAAAGGTTTTTCTTAATAAGAAAAAAAAGAAAAGGCTTATACAGACTGCACAAAATGAGTTCATTCTCCAAGCTGGACAGAAGTCAGCTAGAGACACCTTCTTGGCCGTAAGCCCCTCTCCTGCAAACAGCACACGCTCCTACTGCTGCATCTGTACCCATGCACAGTGACCATCTCAGTAGCTGATGACCTCCCCCTATGCTGACCTACCAGATTTTCAGCCTTTTACTGCTGGATCCTTGACCTTTGCCAAAAGACAGAGTGCTGAGTTTTGAGTTTGACTCTTAACACCCACAGCTACCCAGAGAGCACACCAACAGAGATGGAAAAGACCATCATAGTTGCAGAAATGCCTTTTATGGACAAAGCAGCTGAGCTCTAATGCAACTAGACTGACATGATGCAGAGGGGAGGCGTTGAGGTATCGTCACTCTGAAGGTTTCCGAAGGCTAGCACAATGCTTCTTCAGGTCCTCAACTCTATACTTTTCTTCCTTTACCTCACCCAGCTTCATATATATATATATATGTATTATATGCATAATCCCACCTCATCCCTCCCCTTCCCAAGGCAGTGTTAGGCAGCAGTGGCTTGTATTTAAGATTTTAGAAGCCCCATATCCCAATCAGAAGCTCCTGGAACAAGCTTAGGGACATCCTTCCAAGCTCATTTGTACACAAACACCTACAAAGTCACCTAGATCCCTCCTGTGGCAATCTCGTGGTCTTTATTACTAGCAGAACAAACCTTAAAACATCTATGATGTGAAATTCTTTTGCACTTTTGACAGCACGGGATGTAAGCAGTTCACAGGGATCTGCAGCTATTATAAAGCAAATGATCATAGAATCATAGGATCTTGTAAGTTGGAAATGACCTTTAGGATCAGAGTCCAAACATTAACCCAGCACTGCCAGGGTACCACTAAACTATGTCCCTCAGCACCACATCTACACAACTTTTAGCACCTGCCCTGGGCAGCCTGGGCCAGGACTTGACAACCCTTTTGGGAAGACATTTTTCCTAATGTCCAACATCAACCTCCCCTGGTGCAACTTGAGGCCATTTCCTCTTGTCCTGTAGCTTGTTTCTTGGAAGAAGAGACTGACCCCTACCTCACTACAACCTCCTTTCAGGGAGAGGGAGAAGGTCTCCCCTGAGCCTCCTTTTCTTTGGGGTAAACAACCCCAGTTCCCTCAGCTGCTTCTCATAAGATTTATGTTCTAGACCCTTCACCAGCTTAATGATGACAAGCCTACAGCTCAAACATGCTACTGTATTTGTCTAAACAGCAGGGCCCTGGAATCCTGCTTCTATGCAATCTGAACTCCCTTCTGAGGCAGGACCTGACCCTGACAGGTGCCCTTTTCCTCCCTGAGCTTCTGGAGTGACTCATTTTCCACTGCTTCAGCAGGAACCCCTCCTTTGTGTTTCCCTCTCTGCTGGATCCTGGAGAGCAGACTCTATCTCCTGAGATACAGTTGCTTTGGGATTCAAGCCACTTTATGTTTAAGAGCAACAAGAATAATATTGTCTGAATATGAACAGCTTTCTATCAGAAACACCAATACCTAAACCCATTGAAAGTCTTCCTATATGAGCTCTACTCAAAAGAAACAAAATCAAACAGCAAAAAGTTACTGGAATGAGAAGTAAAAAGGAGAAAACTTCTTTCCTGAAAACAATGTTCATAAAATTGAAAACAAACTAACATGGAGACAGTTCATGCAAGACTGTATCACTAGTCAAACCCTACAACAGGCTTGCTCTGAAGAGCAGGCACGTGTCTTACCACATGGATCCAGTCCTTTCTAAACTTCATTAAAGTCTGGTAAAAAAACAAATAAGATAAATATCATTTGCATTTATTATACAAATTAGAAGAGCTCGCCAGATGGGGAGCTCTCCTCCAGCAGGGCTGTTGTTTTCAGAGAGAGAAAAGCACTAGAACTACCCAGCTGTTTGGGGCCTGTGATGTTCCCACTCTTAGAAAACCATCGCCCCTGGCTTCTCCCAGTAATTAGTTGGTGCTAATACCCTTGGTTAGTCTGTGGAAAAGTCACATTCTGAGAGATCACCCTTGCGAACAGCTGTACTCATGAGACAAAACGTCACCACTCCAAGCTGTCAGCCAATTCATCTCCAGCAAAAGTCAACCAGGCCATAAATTGGGAGTTCTTTATCTCAGGACAGCAGACCAAACGGGGGGGGGGGGTTTAATTGCTGAGCTATGCTAATGAGACTTGTTTGTGACACAAGGTGCTTCATGGTGGCTCTGTTGGAAAACACAGTAATGTAACCCCCGTGAGAACACATACAATCAGCTTAAAAACACGGCCGTCTGGATACAGAGACGAAATCGTGTAACGGTCCCTTCAGCATGGCACATTATCAAAGGCATCATTAACAG
This sequence comes from Megaceryle maxima, assembly GCA_024605025.1. Taxonomy (NCBI): domain Eukaryota; kingdom Metazoa; phylum Chordata; class Aves; order Coraciiformes; family Cerylidae; genus Megaceryle; species Megaceryle maxima. The sequence goes on along the minus strand of JANHGN010003621.1, from coordinate 22,982 downwards.
CTGCCTCGTGGAGTGGCAGAAGGCTCTCCTGGGTCAGCTTAGTTCAGTTTGCTCCTATTATTTCCTCCTTCCATGTTTGTTTGTTTAGGGTTTTTTTGTTTGGTTGGTTTTTGTGTTTTTTGTTTTTGTTTTTTGTGTGTGTTTGTTTTTTCTAAATCATGAGATCTGTAAACATCACTGTCAAATCATCTACAGGGGAACAAAAAGATATCAAGAATCAGGTCTTTCCTAGCAGATAAGGGCTGTGTCTGTTTTTAAAAGGAATTTTTAAATACAGGAAAACAGAACATACCCAGGGAAAAGAAAACAGACAAAAGAATAGCTTTCTTGCTGACTTGTTGAGATAAAACCTCAGCACGGATTTCACTTTGTTCCTTTTGGATCAGGGGCTGCAGTAGTGAGGACAGTACTTTAACATTCACATTTAGGAAAAGAACAGCCCAGGTGGACACGAGCCTACGGGTTTCCTTGTCCAGATATCATAAGCTGTTTCTTTGCTACCTCTAATGTTGAGGCTTGTCTGACACAGAAAGCCCAAGCCACATTTCTGTGGGGAATGCCAGTGCTCAGCTTTAAAAATCAGTAGCACTTAAATATGGCATTATTATTCTTATCCTACTACCCAGGGGCGCGGGACAGGCATCGCAGACCCCATGTGTTAGACACTCTACAAATATCTATTTCCCCAGTCTCTGTGATCCTTTAACCTGGGGGCCCAACCTTGCATATGCTCACACACTCGAGTAACTGGCAGCATTGAGTGGCCCTACTGAAATCAACAAAACTGATGAATGAAATGAAATCAGTAATTACCCATGTGCTTAATTATTTGAAGAACTGGGGGCTGTTTCACTTTTAGCTTTTTGCTTGAAAATATTAGTTCTAATCCAGTGTGCCTCACTTTGTGCTCAATCCCACAAGGAACAGTGCGGTCTGGCCCAATTAAGCAAAAGCACTTAACAATGTGTTTAACTTCAAGCACGTGAGCAAAGCCATTGACTAAACACTGCATTGTTTAGGTTAGTATGCTCAGGCCCTTGCAGGATGGGACCCTTCAGCCCAGGTATTAGGGGTAACGTAACTGGGGGGGGGGCAGGGACACCAGGACTCAAATCCCAGAGCTGCCTGAGGCTGTGTGCACAGGGAGCTGGGCACCCCAGGGCTTCCCTGGCTGTTGCCCAGCAGTGTGGTGGGTGAGCCAGCAGCCCTGACAGGGCTGGGGATCCACCAACGGGTCCCCTGTTCCCTTCCTGGATGGCATCCAAGTTTGCATGTGGAAGAGGGTGCGGAGAAGCAGTGCTGGGATTTACAGAGAAGCTGCAAATGTTCTCTGTAATTAACTGACTGAAAGTCTTCACGCTCAAAAGCACATCCCTCATTTAACATTGGCCACAACTCCCACTCTGCAGCCGCAGCCTGGCTCAGGGAAAGAGAAGGAAGAGCTGAGCCCAGCTCCAGCCTGGATGCCTGGGGACTGGAGGGGAGTGGACCTTCCTCACTGCCAGATTGGGAGAAGCATGGGATGGGGATGGGAGCTGCAAATGGGGACCTGCAGCCAGCACCTCTCTGCACCTCTGTTTCTGTCTCCTTTTTTGCCAGGCTGAGTTGTTCCTGGGACAGGGCATGTGCATGAAAACCAGCTCTACCCAGGCCTGGACTGCCTGGGATGTAGCCTCCAGTAGTGGCTTGCTTCTGACAAGCACTAATTTTAGGCCCTTTAGGACACAAAATAATGATAACACACTCCCTAGAAAAAAAAAATCATCCCTATGGGCCTGGGTAAAATTAGCAGTGTGCTGATTGTCCCACTTTCACTCCTGCTATGTGGGGCAGCCTGGCTTATTAATACACTGGACTCATTTCAAGATCCTTTCCCCCTTGCAAGGGGAGCCTGGGGCAGCCAGACGGCTTTTCCCAGCAGTGCTGAGGATGTCCCTGCCCACCCTGATGGCCAAAGCATCCTGCTCACCACCCAGAAGGTAGTGGGAGAGGACAGGGGAAGCCAGGCAGAGGTGGAGATGCTGTAGGCTGCCCTGGTTGCTGCAGGGGAGGAAAAGGAGGAACGCGCCCTTTGTTGGCATGAGAGACCCCGCAGCAATGCAGGCTGTGGGGTGGAGGACAGCTTGGACTCTCCAAGGGAAGAAGATAAACCATAGCTGCCCTCCACCCTTCAGAGCCCCTGGGAGCAGCCTGGCAAGACAGCAGCAACCTCAGTGCCACTCCCTGGTGTTCAGGAAGGGGCTGTCCCTCTGTCTTACAGACACACTGGAAAGAAAGCACAGCTTAACAGGAAAACTCCTTGAAAGTGGCACCATTACCATAATCCAAGAGTATACTAAAACCTCTACCCAGGAGCTCAGAGGACATCGGTCCCTTGAGACCTGTTATCTGACCAGGTGAAAACCTCCTGTATGACTCTCCAAAGTGGGAGAATTTTAGAGCCACTCTGAGATTTCTTTCAGCATGCAAGAAAAATCCTGGCAAACCTGCAATCTCCAAGGAGCAACCTGGGGAGAAAAGGGGAGGTGACCCCCAAATACACCTACAAGTGTACTACTGCACACTGGAGCCATTCCCAGAGAGGATACCTCACCTGAGAGCACAAAGTGCTCAGAAATAAGCTTTTTCATAATGTCACATTCTTGCACTCTAAAGTACACACAATCTACTTCAACATTATTGTAGCTACCACCATTCACAATGAGAGTTGTGAGGCACTGATCCTAACCCAGCTTCCCAGTTAAATACTGACTTAACCTCAACTCAAACAAAACCTCAGAATATCAGGATTAGATTTGACTCCAATATGAAACATAGCAATGTATGAAGGGAGAGAGAAAAGGAAAGATCTGAGGAAAAAAGCTGTCATGTACCTGAAACAAGAGGAGCAGTTAAACTGCCCTTGCCCCACACAGCAAAGCCCCAGGAGCTAAGCCAAAGCGATAAAATTATTTTGGTAAACAAAAATCTACCAGAATGGCACTGGTTTTCTCTGTGCAATTTTTTTCCCCCATAGGGATATCAAGTTGTGTTGCCTTTTTTTTTTTTTTTTTTTTTTCACAAGGCACATTATTCCATTTAAGTGCTTGTGTGTGTTTATTAATAGAGCAAAAATGAGTGAACAATGAGCTGCTCCGGGGAGGCTGAAAGCCGGCACTGGAGCAATGAATCAGACGAGCAAATCCATTAAGCAAAATGCTCATTTTAAGACATGTTCCTTTCACACTTGAGTTATTTTCCTCTACACCCCAAACGTAATTAGACTCCTACTGACATGCAGGTCCTGTACCTATGGTACCATGTGCATCTGAGCTACCCCAGCCCACCCTTCCCACCTACCCAGGCACACCCCAGGCACCCCAGGACCCCTGAGCTACATCTCCCGGTGTTGTGCTGCAAGACAAGCAGAGAGTGACTGACATCAGCTCCAACATGTTGGGAAGCAATGAGAGGTCACTAGAAACCTCTAGAACAATATCCCTCATCACAGCGAGGCCTGAGTCAACTCCAAACAAAGTCATGTAAAAGAAGCATCATTCAAAGTCATTGCTGCTATGTAGGGGTGGAAGACATGACACTGAGATGATTCTGGCCCTCCACCGTGTACCCTGTAAGCACAGGCAAGCCCAAGGGCTGTGAAGACCTCCTGGGCTGAGGGAAGACCTCCTTGCAACTGCTCTACAGAGGCACAGGTTGCTATCACCAGTTACCACTCTGCTCCAGAGCAGGGAGGAGGCCCCATTGTGTTCAGCGCTGCCAAGAAACCCAGTGGAAAGACAGTTGCTGGTGTGAAGAAATACCCACATAAATGTGAGCACAATTCCCGTGGCAGTGGAAAACCAGATCCCTACAGCTGCCCTTGAAAAGGAAGTTGGAGTAAAGCAAGGCACCTGGTGAAAATGTGCTAGCTTGGGGCACCAGAGAGGGAAAACACACGTTACTCACTCGCCGTTAGAAGGAATTTAGTAACATGAGAAGAAATATTTCAAGACTAGACCATCATTTATTATAACCCCCTTGCTTTGACAGCAACACCTGAACTACTGCTACCTGGGGACCACAAAGCTCCCTGATGGAACCAAAGGTCAAATGTATCTTATTCATTCACTGTTTCCAAAGGGGATTGTTATTTACCAGCCGTCAGTAGCTGTGTCCTCGGCAGTTTCAGCTCTCTCTTGGCTTTGCTTAAATAGTTTCCCAGCCAGCGGGAGGCTGCTGCTGGCTGTGGCAGAGCCGGGGTAGTCTCTGATGTGGCCACATCCCCTGGTGTAGCCCAAGTACCAAACCCCTCTCTTTATGGTTTCACAGTTTCTATGTTCACTCAAACGAGGTTAGCTGATTTCAGACAGTGCCTAATGAAAGCTGAATTTTTCTGTGCCAGCATTTGCCTTTCA
>JANHGN010003621.1:3720-18488 GCA_024605025.1 Megaceryle maxima | reverse complement strand
TCACTCAAACGAGGTTAGCTGATTTCAGACAGTGCCTAATGAAAGCTGAATTTTTCTGTGCCAGCATTTGCCTTTCAAGCCTGCAAACACAAGGCTGGAAGATCGGCCTGGCATTCAGTCTGCAGCATGTGACCATTTAATGAGGGAGGTCTATGAACTGCAGGACTAATGCACACAGGCACAAAAGCAGCTACACGACGTGACTTGCTTCACTAGAGTGGAAGGATTTTTTTTGTGATTAAGGCCCACTATGGGGAGACAAACCTATTCCTGGCTCTTTCACAGCCCTATTAGGTGACTATGGACAAATTCTATAACCATGTTCTACCTTAAGAGTCCCCCACCTTGAAAAGGAGGTAAAATTGGCCTTTCTCACAGGAGGATGCAGCAGGTTCAGGTATTTGTGGGATGAATGTCACAGTAATGCTTGCAAAACGTAAAGACCAAAATAGAGAAAGCCCTGCTGTGGTGGCTTTAAAAGCATGTGTGGAATAGCTGGATTGCAGTGCTCTTTTGGGTCTCGGAGCAGCACCTGCAGCAAATGCAGTTTCATTGCTTCCCTCCGCCCTGCTGTCCTACCCAACAAGCACTCTGGAAAACATCGGGAAGGAGAAACCAGCAAGAAGAGCAGCTGTTACAGGCACAGCATGGCTGGATGGCAGTGAGCATTTTGTGCCCACGCAGGACACCGAGGGGCAGGAGTTCCTTCACTCCCACCTTCCGTTACCACGCTGCCTCCTGCGCTGTGGCTTCTCATGCAGGAGAGCACGGGGCACCTTGCTCCTGAGCAGCCTGCCCTGGATGCTCTGCTCAGAGCAGGGCTGGGTGATCTCCAGAGGTCCCTTCCAACTGCTCGGTGACTTGCATTTGCTCATGAACCTCAATAAGTCACAACTTAATCTGTGAGCATCCAGCAAGGTTGTTCTCTTGAATGACCATAATGAGAATGAAATTACAGCCTTGAAATGAAGCAGGATGTCCTGGTGCTCCATGACTCACCCCAGGATAAGCAGATCAGACCTGGTTTTAATTCTTCTCTCTGGCAGGTCTCCAGTTGAACCTCTTGCAAATTTGTGTCCATCTTCAACCTCTTCCTCCACCTTTAGTGGTGAAGAGGAAATAAATCGAAGATACTGAGATGTTCAGGCACTGACAGGCAGGAAAAGTGTCTCTTTCCCATTTTTCTTCATGTACTTAGGCCAACAAACATTGGGGCTACACCTAAAGATGCTGACTTGCCCCAAGACTGAAGGTAGCCCCAACAGCAACAGGGATTTCCTTGGACTCTGGCAGCTGCTGAACCCTTCCAATCCCACTGATGAGTGCTGTCAGGCATTGGTCAATCCACCACATACTGTTGACAGTTTGTGTCACCTTTATCAAATTTCCCTCTGAAAGAAACAGTGGAATAACATTTTCTGTCTGCTGTTGCCAGAAGAAAGTCACAAATAAACAAGAAGAGAAAGTAAGTAACTAACTAGAAATTAGTAAAGCCAAGACAGTGATCAGGCTGAGGAGATGGCATCTGGAGTTTGGTTTTCTCCTCTCTTTCCCTCCCAGTGGTGGCTGGGGCTTGCTTCCAACGGCAGTAGGTAAGACACTGCTGGTGCCTTTGTTTCCCCTCTAAATAATTTGTCAGTCTTCTCCCCCTGCCTTTAGCCAACAAACTTTCTGGGTGGACTGTGACACTTCAGTGAAATAAATATGAAATCACCTTTGTCCAGACCACACGGTTTCACAATTAATGTTGTAGTGCACCAAGTGCATCCTTCAAGTGCCTTCTGTGCAAAAGTTTTTTGCTGTCCTCCCATCATCCTGACTCAGAAAGATTATCCTATCTGCTTCAAATTCCTTCAAACTGTATTTTTTTTCCTGTTTTCTTGTCACATTTCTCTCTCCTCCCTTTTTACAAGTTATCCCCTGGTTTTCCACAGAGCAAGTAAAAGCCAACCCAGATTTTCATATTTCACACACCTTTTTTTTGTGTGTTTTTGGTTTTTTTTATACACCACTTCAGGACTCCCACTGTCCTGGAATTAGCCCTGCTAGATAACTTGTGCTTTTTTTTGCATCTGCAGAACAAAAATATTATGGTTAGATACAAAAACAGGACTTTCCATCGGCTCACAGCCAGGGAGGGGAGGAGGGCAGAGCTCGGCCAGAGCCGCAGCCAGCACCGCCGACGTGCCGCAAACCACGCTCGGACTGCTGACAACGTGGGCAGCCCCTGCATTCGTGGTCAGAAACTTAACAACAAAATTATGGTTGCAGAAAAATTGCTATGGGATGGCTGTCACCCAGAAAGAGCAGAGGGGTACCTGCCCTGGACCGATGTGGACAGCATGGCTGGCATGGCAGCCAGACCTCCTGACTCCACTCGCGGGCTCGCTTGCAAGGGTCCCCCTTCCTCATTCCCAAATGCAGGCTGATTTCTGACCTTAAAGTACTTGATGGGCTTTGCTAGACTATCTGCCATGGTTTCCATGGAAGTCTCTTCTTTACAATGAGATGAAAATGTGCCTGATCTCCCCTTAACGTGTTAGCAAACAGTGAAGAAAAACAACAGAAGCCTCTGGGAGAAAATATTTTAGCAAAGACATAAAAATAAGCAATACAAAAAATTCAGTGTTAAAAATCTTAAAGATCCCACCTATGATCTCCCTTCTCATTCTGAAGACTATTTTACAAAGCAAACAACCTCCCTCAATTAGATGCAGCCATCTGTATCTAGCGGGGTGGAAAGCTGCCCTCAGACAGCATTTCAGGCAGCATTTGATACAATTCCAAAGACTTGGGTGCCATTTGCCATACCATATAGTGTTTCCAGGAGCAGATCTCTCCAAACAGCAAATTAAAGATGTGTTGGATTTTTTAAACATCTCTGTTCTGTCTAAAAAGCTTGAAATGCTGAAAGTGTGGCTACATTTCATCAACTGTGAGTCGCAGAGGAAATGGGAAGAGGGGCAGGGATGGAGTGAGCCAGTAAGTAACACAGAAAAAACAAGTCACCACCACCTAGACAGTCCAGCACAGATCATAGTTCAGTTCTGGATTTATACAGATCCTGTATACATTAAAATATTAGCATGATGTCACTGGTAAAGTTGGTTCAAGGTAAGTCAAAGACGCCGTAACTTCATTCACAGGAATCCCAAAATTTATAAACCATTAATTCGATTTCTATTTGTATCATTTCATGGTAATTTTGACCCTCATATATTGTTATATTTCAAAGCACGTTGAACATCTCTGAATTCCAGGGCTGTGATGTTTTGTGCCACTACTGCACAACACCAGAGAGGCTGTCTACCATCTTAACTGGGAACAAGAAGAGCTCCTGGCACGTGTTAAAACCCCATTAACAAGAAGCAAGCCGGTTCTAGGAGGGATTTCACCTCTCTTTTCATTTGCAGATGAATGAAAGCCTCTTTAGCAGGCACTGTCATTTCACCAGCCTTCCCCCACACTGCAGCCACGGCCAACTGTCTAAAGGAACCGTCTGGATTCACGCGGGTGAATTTATGTTGTGAGGTTTTCACGAGCAACAGCACAACGTATCTAGAGTCGGGTGAAACTTGGCACATGTCAGAATAAAATAGGGACTTTTTTTTTAAATTTCTCACGATTTCTGGGGGAAAAAAAAATCAGAAATGTTAAAATGAGTGGTTTAAAATGTTTTATTTCAACATAGGCCAAGACGCTCCAGCTTTATAGTTCTGACAGCTACAGTTGCTGAAACAACACTAAGGAGCATTTTGACCTAAGAATAAGGTTTTAAAACTGTTGTTCAAACACTGATGAATTCCACATGCATGAAATGATTCCATTTCAGTAAAAGCTTACAAGTGTACTGTTTTCAAAGGGATAACCTTCAGTTCCAATACAGATGTAATGCATATCTAGGCTCTCAGGAGCATCATAAATTAAAAAAAAAAAATCCAACCAAATCTCAGCGCTGTTTATTTTTTATTAGCAATGCTATTTTATAACCTTGCATAAAATTGGTTCAATAATATTGGCTTTCAGTAGCGTGCATTTTCAATTTTTATAACATCTGGGTGTTGAACATTGAGGAAACTTGTTTATTAGTTTAGGAAACAATGATGTTTATTCACGTTCTGTTTTTTTCAAATGGGAAGAGCATTGGTATTCATCTGGAAAGCTACAATAATTTAGTATTAGAACAAAACTGCTGAGAAAATCAAGAAATTTGAATGGTAGAGGAATCTTCTCACAACTAAACATATGTACGAACAAATATTTTTGCTTTCCTCAGCTGCTCAAATAAAAATCCAAGTGCCAAAAAATGGGAAATTACCAGAAAAATAGTAACAAATGGATACAATATTTATACAAAAACAACAAACAAACAAAAAAAACCCAACAATGACAGAAAAAACAAGCCCCCAAGTAATAAAATCCCAGGAGAGGTCCCCCACATCACAGGTCCCCACCTTCCTTTCTTACAGCTGAGGAAACAACATGCAACTAGAGTGTATGGCACTTGCCCTTCCCTAGCAGCAGGAAGTTATGACTATGATTTTTGCCTAAGTAATGAGACAAATAGTGGAATATATTGACACAAAGGCTCTTCGTGTCTGAACTATCTCAGTAATAGAATTACAATAAATTAATAAATAGGGATAAAGCTAGCAGGAGGCTTCCCAGTCATTTCAGTGGGACCAGAATGGTATAAGCTTGTCTTTTTAAAGGATAGGGATCCAGGGACATACTGGAAACCTACTTTTAGATTTGTGCATGTACATTTACATCTTCTAAGTGGCCTAAAACATCAGTTGTTCTGCCTATTCAGAAAACGGAATTGAAACATTTTTAAATCATTATGTTTTCTGTCTCTTCTCTACATTCTCACTGGCTCTCCTTGAAGCAAGAGCTTTTCCTGACTTCCTTCCCCAACACATTTCCTCATCACCGGCCTTGCCCACCACTAGCTAGTATGTCTTTGGTTATCTGTGTGACAGCAATCGCTTCAAACATAAACAAATCCATTTCCCCCTCTAGCAATGACTCTGTCTTCAGAAATTTTACTTTTTCCTTGGAAGTTTCATAAACAAAATTCCATGACACTGGTTTATACCTTATTTTAATCAGCCTACTCCTGGAATGGCCCAAAATACCCACCCTTTCATCCTTCCAGCAACTCAAGGGCTGTAGTAAGACAACAGAGACTAAACACAGGACATGTATCTACAACAAGCACATCTGACTGAACTAGCTTGATGTTTCTTAACTATAAGATGTGAAGTGTGCTGACTTATGTAGTAATGTTGATGCCACAAAATGCTGCATGATACCCCACCTAATACACTTCACTGAGAAACTAGGACAGAACAGAATTAACCTGGTGGACAGCAAATAACCTGGAACGCAACTGACAAAGCTCCAAGTGTAACTACAAAGAAGGAATCATCACCCAATAGTTTCCAAGAAGCTCCACAGTGATCTGTTCTCAACTATGTAACATGCCTACTGGAAGAAAACATGAAATTATGCTCTAAAAAGTTACAGATGCCACGATGTGTCAGAGTGATAACTTGGGGAGAGGATTTGTTGCTACCAGGGAGCTGAGTGAGGGGAGGCAAGGAAGTCCAACATGCTTTGGTGGGACTACATCGAGTCCCCCAGCTTCATGCTCACAAGAGGTAGGGCTTTTTCTGAGGAGTCAGAGATGCTACAACAGATTTGGGGATCATGGTGGTTCATCAGCTAAGTACCAGCACAGTCACTGCAGATGGGGAGGCGGGGCTCCCGAGCTTAAGGACATTGTATTAACTCCTTCCTTGGCACTCAGGTGGCTTCTGTCAGAGTTCCAGGAGCGCCTGACAGGGCCCCACATTTGCTCCCACTGCCTTTTTGGGTTGTCAGCCCTTGGGACTGCAACACAGCCATCAGGCATGAGGGCGGCAGGGCAGCCTCCTGCAAGCCAGCCCGCTGACAACACTGTCCCTGGGGGAGCAGGAACACGTTGTCCCTCTGTCTGGACCATGGCTCTCGCCCTGCCTTCTCAAGGCCCTGCTATGATTTAAAAATATCTTTTCCAGACTCTTAGCTCAGACACAAATCTTCTGGTTTACAGTTTAACTCCTTGGGCAGTACAGGATACAAATGCTGAAAACCGACAGGCATACGAGAGCATTTGGACAGCAAAAACATAGAAATGCCAAAGGATCTGCACAGATTTTCAGACCGTGCCTTTATTTCAAAACGATAAGGGGAGGGAAGTATCACCCTTCAGTATCCACCCACTACAGGCTACTGTCAGAAACAAAACACTGAGCTAGAGGGATGCTTTGGTCTGAACCTATTTCTGTGTCCCCACTCAGCCATGCACAGTATCTGAGTGCAGCACTGTAGCAAAGAACACAAATCTGCCTGTGCTCCTGGCACTGCTGGTGCAATTCCTGCTGGAGGGCCGTGTCAAGTTTTGAGCCCACAATTTATGAAGGATGTTGACAAGTTGCAGAGAGTTTGGAGAGGAATAGGAAGGATGGAAAAACAGCCTTTACAGTTACAGATCCAGGAGCTCAATCTATTTAGCTTATGAAGAGAGAAGGTTAATGGATGACTTTGTTAATGACTATCAGTGTTTACAGGGAGAATGAAATTTTGAGATCAGGGTCCTCAGTTACCATAGGAAAGCCCTGACACTGAAAACTGACAAGTTCTGACTGGAAAGATGGGGCACATGTTTAACAGTGCAAATAATGAATTTATTACTGAAGCCAGAGATGAGCAGACAGGATAATTCTTCATGACAGGTTTTTTCAAATAATATTTGGAGGCCTTTTCCCTAAAAAGACATGCTGAAATTCAAACAAGTGCAAACAGAAGGAGACTTATGACCTGTATCATCCAAGGAAACAAACAGCAATGCTCCCTTTTGCTTTTATAACATTGATAGCCTTCTCTCCCTTCTACCAGCAGTCCTGACAGTAACTCCAAGCATGTAATGGGTCTGAGTGCAATTCTTATCACAGATACTTCTGGCAGATCTGGTCTGTGTTCGTGCAAGCAGCAACAGCTCTCCGGTCTCTCTGCTAATAGTCTCTCACCTGCATATGCCTTGAACCATAAAATACCATCATAGTGGTGCCACCAGTGCTTCAGCTCCCCACCACCCGATGCCAGGAGCAATCACACCTATGCAGCCTCTGCCAATGCCTCCCTCACCTCTTCCTAGTGCCCACCAATGCTGGAGAATCCTCTGACGCACCCTGGTGCAAGCAATTTCAACCAGTCCTTAATTATGCGCTTTGAGTTTCCCTAACACCCGATACCAACCGCCCTTACCGGGCTTTAAGCCCATTCCTCTGTCTCCTACCCAACAGGATCATGGAGAACAGATTATTCCCTTCTTTGAAGGCATTTAAGACCATTTTCATGCCTCACTGCAGTCTCCTTCTGACTCAACAGCCTAGTTCTTGCCACCTTTCCTGAGAGGTCATTAGTTTTGCCACTGGACTCTCCAACTGCACCTCCTCTTGCTTGAAATGTGACCCTCCCCCAAACTCGACACGGGGCTGCAAGCTTTCCACAAACATACACCAAAATCCCAAGATCTGTCACGTGTGCCTGAGAGCAGAACTTCACCCTCTTTTAATCCCATCTCGTTTATCAGCCATATAATGTTTTGCACATTATCACCCCAATTATAAAGGCTTGTAGGTGATAATGAGATTCCACTGGATATATTCCAGCAAAGCACATTCTAGGTTTTACTAACTTCATTAACCAAGAAAAGCTGGTTAATGGCTGAAAAGTGCAATGATGCACATAATCATACCAGTTGCTTTGCTACTACAATTATATTATTAAGATGGATCTTTGAGGTACAATTTCCATGTATAATTAGTGGTTTATCCCTTCAGAAAAAAAAAAAAAATCAAAAGCACCCAGAGGTTTGAACAAAACAGTTCTTACTGAAAACACAAATGAAGTCATGCTCTCAGGGTCAGACTCGAATGGGGTTTGTGAGAAAACAGGAACACAAGGATTTGAAAACTTAACCCAGGGACATGAAATGCCACAGTGCAAATTGCAGTTGCACAGAGACCTGCACACAGGAGCACCCAATCTCACACATCATCTGTGAGCATCCATACCCAGGGCTTCCAGGGGTAAGGACCATGGATGGGCAGGAGCCAGCTACGCCCCAACCTCTGTGCAGGAGGGACCCCCATAGTCCAGGGAGGGAGGGAGAGCCTTGCGGGTGGACAAGGTTTGTGTCCCAGCCTAAACTGTGAGCATGGGCACAAGATGAGCTGGGAGAGAGACGCAGTCGAGCAATAAGGGAGAAGCCCTTTGGAGGCACACACCATGCTGGAGAGCAGTGAGAGGTGGACAATACCTTCTGTGCATGTGGCCCCGGCCAGGCACTGAGGCGGCTGCCAGTCACATGGATGTGGTTGTACATCACAGCAAACACCAGCCCCTCCACCACACCAGGGACTCCCCATGGAGAGAGCTCTGCCATGGGACTCCACTTCTCACCCAACACAAGCGCCAAGCCTCAGAGCAGCAGGACCCAAGAAGAGCAAAAAACTGCAGCCCGAACCCTGACCCTCAGAGATCTCCAAGAATCCTCCCCAAACCAAGGCACGTTTGACCCAAGATGTTTACATTATCAGTCTCAGGGACATTTGCCTCCTTGTACAGCACAAAATGCTCTGAGAAACAACTCACTGATGTGTCTCTTTTCCCATCAGATAAGAGGAGGTCAGACTCCATCCCCCGATCTCCTCTGTTCAGCTGGAGGATACACCAAATGTCCCCCAAAAATGTTTGCTGGAAATCTCAGAGTGGAGGTGTTGAACCTTTAATGAGGGCCTCCTTTCCCCAGAATCTTAAGTCTTGAAGTAAACTGTAACTTCTGAAAAGACAAAAGATCCCAGAATACATCAGAAGCACAGAATATTTAGACTGATTACCAATGCTGTCCTGTTGTTTTCTTGACTTCAGTATGCTTCTGTTGTTTCACTGTTTCCGTGGTTAACACCAATAGAGACAACTTCAATTTTAGATTAAAAAAACCCAGTATCATCAAGCAAGCAGAACAATGCAGAACCCTGTTTACTCCTTTTACCAAATAAAATTTTTAAAAAACAAACCCAGAAAAGAAGAGCGCTAGGTTTTAAGTGTAAGCCTGTTTTTTTCAGTTGCTTTCTCTTACAGTTAAGTCACACTTATCAGCTTGACAAAAAATGCAATGACTGTTTTTACTAGGAATTTTTTACAAATTTAATCAAGTTGTCAGGAGAAATAGTATTACCCTCACCATGTGAAATTAATATATCAGGCACTTATCTACTGTCTTGCATGTGTGTATGACATTTATATGGATCAACTAATATATATGTCTTCTGCTTGGTGAAATTTCACACAATAAAAAAAATCTTCAGAACTGCATTTGCGGTCATCTTAAAGTCCTTGATATGGCTGGCTCTGCCTAGGAGCTTAGCAGGAGCCTTTGCTGGATTTAATCAGCCAGGCAGACCTCAGAAATTCTGCTGGAATTCTTGTCACTGTTAGAAATATGCACTAGCATTTACTAGTTCAGGTTCGGAACCGATTCAGAAACTAAAAGCAATAAATCCTCATGCAAGTAAGAAGCTCACCCAAGCATATCCCGGAGCAGTAGTTTTTGGAGAGGAGAAATGCATAAAGGAATGTAGACTGTCTAGCCAAAATTTTATTTGAAATACTCTTTTCAATCAATCCAAATACTTGTCCAAAATGGAAAGCCTCTGCTATTTCCCAAACGCATTGGCTCAGCCTTCCACTTCCATGACTCTGCACATGAGACAGGAAAGCGCGGGCAGCATGCGGTGCAATCTGTACACAATCTCATGGCCACCCCCTTTAAGTAAGCGGGAGTTTCATCGCTGAGATCAGCCGCACAGGATTTTACCTGCCATTGCAAGTCACTCCAACAGCTCTCTGTGCCGGCTCCTGAAATCTAACAGAAACTGCCACCTTTGGGGAAAAATGCAAGAGCTGAAGCAAGGCAATTTACAATGGTAAACACGTATCTAAGTGTTTGCTGATCTGGATTTTCTTTTTATTATTACCCTGGAGTTAAAAGCAAGTGTGAAACACCATGCCATGCAGGCAAAGCCGACCAGCACTTCAGATGTAGATGTGTGAAACCTCCAAAAGAGCAGACCCTCCAAGAGGCACTGACAGCACCAACCTCTGACACACAGCTGCTGGAGCAGACTCTGACAGAGGCGCACGATAATAACCTGCCAGCCACGATAAGCTCCAAAGATGAAACTCTGGCTGCAGCGGAGACCTTCAAGCCAGGATTTCAACCTCGGCATTTCAAAACACACAGGCCAGGTTGCAGGCTGGTGTCAGTGGGCGCAGACACATCAGCTGCAGTTGAGCGGTTCAGCATGGATCAGAGAGCTGTCAGTTCCCAAACACCCATCCTGCCTTGGTCACTTCAACCTGAGGTTGAGATATCTGGTAATAATAAAGTCCAGTAATATAAAGTTTGATTTCATTCACCAGAAAACTATAAAATGAACACATTTTCTGTGCTATTTCAGGTTCACAGGATCTTTACAGAAGAACATATTTTTCAGTTGCAGCGTGAGTCTGATTTGCTGTGAGAGGCAAACCTCCTTCGACATTTAGAAACCGAAATGCTTACAGCATTTATTACACTTCCCTGATGCATTTATAAAATGCATAGGCATAAATAGTTCTTAAACAAAAACCCTTTCAGTTTTCAGAAAAGCTGTTTGGATTTTCTCATAAACAGTATCTATGCATTTCTATGCTACGTTGACGTTCTTCTCCCTGAGATATTAATGTGAGTTACTATATCCTCAGGGAAAATATGCTTCTGCTGATAAACATTTGATTCGTGACTTGTATTCGTGTTCTGCAGTCACTTGGATGGGCAAGTCAAAACCCTGGCTGATCATCTACGACCTTTGCATTCTCCTTTAAATTCCATGCATTTGCAAGAGATGATGGAAGAGCTGATAGTGTCTACTGTTTATCAGGCACCATAATTAGAGTAGATACATTTTTGATTGCAAAAATAGTCTTGTCATGGATTTTTTTTTTTTAACACCTACTATTTCCAATACTTTCAGCAGTGCTCAAAATTTGAAGATTTAAAAAATCTGTGTCCAGAAAACACTTTGCCTCCTGAAAATGAGCTCAGCCTCAGCTGACAAGCTTTTCTTGGAGAGAGGCAAACCACTTCCCTCTCATACTGTCAGCACCCAAATCATGAAGTCTTTCTTCTCCTATTTGCTGTTAGCCCCGGAGAGGGCTCAGCTGTCACCTCAGCAGCCCTCATGAATACCCCTGTGCTCACTTACTGCTCCAGACACGGTCAGGCTGACGCTGCCAGGCTGCAGTTCAGGCTTGGCTGAAGGCACAGGTTCAAACCCTACGGGCTACAGAATATGCCAATGCTGGAGATAAAACAAAATAGGGAGAAGGATGTCATTTTTTGCTGGAATATCACACACTCAACAGTCAAGCAGAGCCATATTCAGGTTGCCCATTATAACTTTCTGCTATGATGTGCACATTATTTACACGATCATTTCTTAGATCCTCCATGCCATCCAAAACCCAGCTTGTATAGCACCCAGGGTATATGAGACAGCTCATCAATATTTAACTCCAGGTCTTTCAAGTGGTGGTATTTGTCAAAGCCTGTAGTTAAATATGACCATTCATTTCTGTGTGGTTCTCTAAGAGCTGGTCTGGGATCACAGTCCCAGTTCTTGCAGCCCAGTTCTTCACTTGAACCTTGAACAGAAACCACTGCAGTCACAGAGAGCTGGGAGGTTTCACTAGATGCCAAGACCTGGGACCAACAATCTAATTCTTCTTTACTGGGAACTTACAACTGACTCCTTTAGTTTTATACCCATGAAATGAAGACTAATATCATGCTGTCTCTTCATGGAGCAATGATGTACTCTTGGAAGTAAGCACCTTCATGTTTTCCTCTCAGCTCTTGCCAGTTGTCTGCGTGCAAAGAGATGAAGCAGCAGTTCTTCGAGAGCTGGCTACTGCTATGCGTTGCTCTGCATTTTTGATGGCTGAATCAAATTAAAAGCAGAAAAAAATACATGACAACCCCCACCAGCTCTGTTTGCCCATGTAAACATTTGCTGCGGTTGCCTGAGGGCTGTCATGTAATTCCAAAACAGCTGAAGACAATGGATCTGGACAGTTACTCCTGCCTCCAGCGTGGTGCGTGAAAGTTGTGGTCTACCCCATGGCGAGGTTTGATACCCTGATACAGAAACACCTAACGTGTTTGGTTATGCAGCAATAGCCCACTGGGTTCTGCACAGCTCAGAGGAAGGCGAGAGCACCATTTGCCTCTTTTGCAGTCAGATTTCCACCTCCTTGAAGGATCAGCAGCTTCCACACAACAAAAATGCACACCTTCAAAGAAACATTCCCAGAACCAAAGTTGTATTTCACAGCTGGGTTTTACTTCCCTATCCTCCATCCCAGTGTACTTTTGCTAGTAAAAATGAATCCTTTCATTATACTTCTTATTGACACCTTTGTGCCAGCTCAAGCCCTTTCCCTGAAGCCTCGGCAACGCTGGCTGTACCTGGGGCCACCCACCTTCCCCACACTAGTGACACAGAGCAGAGCCTTCCTCCTCAGAGCCCCCCACCAGTACATCCAACACCCACCCCACCTTCGCTAAAGCACAAACCCTGGTGCACCTCTCCCTTTTGGAAAGGGAAACACCGGGGAAAGTGGTTAGCCCACAGGCATGTCAAACATCAGTGCTGGAGCCTCTGAGCAGACTCCAAGATGAAGCTCAAGTCATGAAAGCATGTGCTGAAACCTAACTCATCTGTGTCAGTCCCACCAGCTGCTTCCAATCTTCTAAACAGAAGGAATGCCCTGTGCTATAAACTTCAGCTTTCCAAACACAAGCATCATCTGTTAAGCCAAAAGCTCCAGATAGGATCCCTGAACACTAGGCTGGGAGTCCAACCAGCATAGGGCCTATCTCCCCTGTGTCAGCAGACACCTAATGTATTTTTAGTGCTGTCAGAAACAAACTAGTCCTTGATATTCCAGAGGAGGGGGGAATCATTTACAAGTGCAGGTGAAGCTAATATTTTAAAAGACCCGTTTGAGAACTCGCCAGCCTCCTGGGGGAGCTTGTCAACATCTCCCACATTAAATGAAAGTCACTTTAACATCCACAGGGGTTTTAAAGAAAAGCTGGAGCATATCAAAGCTGCTGGGATTGCAAGCTTCATAACACGCACAATACATCAGCACTTACAGACACTAAATCCTCCCCAGCCCCAAGGGAGCTAACAGCCCCCCGGAGTAAGCTCTTTTTCCTAATGTATCTCTCAAATGAACTGCTAATCTCCTCTCTAAACTTGACAGCTGTCCTGCATGCACTCAGAACCCCTTGTGTTTAAATCCTTCTATCGTTTTTGTTAAATGACTTGTTAGATCATTTTCCCTTTGATATGAAGAAGGAAATCCTTCCTCCAACCCTATACAAAGACCTCACTGACCTGCTGGTGGTGTGCACAAGCAGCACCACATTGCTTTGGCCTCACGGGTTTCAGAGGCTTCCCGGGAAGGCAGTGATGCCCAGGGACACTGCACCCGTGGCATGCAGGGCAGTGTTGACCAGACAGGCTCTCCCTGTGGCAGTCAGCAGCCAGACATGGTTTGGTGACCCCAAGCACCATGTCTCTATCCACCCTGAAGCAGGGTGGCACATACACTGGTGTTCACTACCATGGCTCTGTGTCTCCATAGTTTTCATATATATGTGCATGCACATATATATATATATATATATATGCATTTCCAGGAGCAGTCTTGGGCTCAACAAACTCCTGTGCCCAGTAGGAGCTCCCATAACAGTCCCCACAAGCAGATTGCTCACTCCCAGCAGATCTGATGGCTTCCTGCGCTCAGATCAGCTTAAATCTGTGACATGGCTTCTCACTGCTCTGAGGGACTGCAGAAAACTTTCCCCTTCGCTGGGCAGAGTTTGGCCCGTGGTGTTGAATTCACAGTGCCAACAGCTATTAGCCTCTTCTGCTCCAGCCGATGGTTTGCCAAGGTTGCTGTGCAGCCTCGATGCAAAAACTCATGAAAGACACCACCTAGACAGCTGTGGTCTTACACGCTCAAAGTGCTCTCAAGGGTTGTCAAAGGGTAGTTTGGGATAGTCAGAAATAATCCCAACCTCCAGTTGGGGCCAAAGCGGTAGTTCTTCTTGCAGTTCTCGACATTTGAAATGAAAAACATTTTCAAACAACACTGAAAGGCAAATGCCACACACTTCCTAGAAGCAGCTACTTCTCCATTAGCTGCTCTCGACCATACTTTTAGTGTACTGTTTGAAACCATCTGATGAAAGAATCTCACTGAGACATTGATTTGTTCCAACATCATCAGTGGCATTCCCTACGCTTGTACCAGCACTGTGACATGCCACCCAATGAGCCGGTCTGACGTCCCTTGAAGTCTGATGACACCTGGCAGCTCTGTGGAGACCCAACCCCTGAGCCAAGCTGTTGAGACTTTGCTCAACATCTGGAACATGAGGGACCATTTGCAAAAGTCTGGACATAGAAAGCAGAAGAATAACTTCTGCTACTTATGTCATACACTTGGATTGCTGACGCACACGAGCTCTGCTGTAACTGCAGTGCTGGTGATGGGTGTCCATCCTTCACAGTACGTTTCTAGTCATCATTTTTCTTATGGTG
>JANHGN010003620.1:0-13603 GCA_024605025.1 Megaceryle maxima | reverse complement strand
TGCTTTGCTTTTTTCCTTGCAGAGTTGTCAGTGCTTTTAAAATCCTAGTCTGTTGAGATATTTCAGAGTTAGAAATGGTTACTGCTATTTATTTGGCAGCTTTATCTTCTGCCAATAGTTAGCATCTCTCAATGAGCTGTGAAGCTATAAGATGACATTGCTGAGGTTCAGTGTGCTTGTATTTCTCCTCTTGGTTAGCCTGAAGATCATTCAGCAGTAGAGGATGGCAAGATCCTAGGTGCAGAGGGCAGAAGACTGGTTATAGCTGATGACTGCAGGAACACTTCTCAAGCACTGTTCTGAGGTTTCCGTAGAAGCCTGCTTTATGTTGGTGAAGTGTTCCCACTGTGCTGCTTAAAAGACAAAATTAGTGAAATTGATTTATAAAGTAATAGTAAGACAAATGGATTTTTGAATGTTATGTTCAGAAGCTACAGAGAGTATTTTGGCACTGGTGCAGAGCCAGTGTATGTAAATTAAATTTTTTGAGTGTACTTTCACTGCAAGTAGTAATTAGGTCCTGTTGTTTCTGGTCTGTCTAATATGACTTCCCAATATTGTCAACTGTACAGACCACTAAGTCTTCCTTGATTCTGTGTTATCTAGTAAGGCGAAGAAGGTTGATGAAACCTAGAGAAAAGATCTAACACAAAAATATTGTGTCTAAATTACAGTCTTTCAAGGTTTTCATAAGGAGTCAGCTGATCCTCAGTATTCAGCTTTGCATTCAAGTTTTAATTGAATGACAGGTTAATATGGTTAGCAGTAAGAGCTTAAGGGGCTCCTCATCGTTCTGTCATTCAGAGAAGAAAAAAAGAAATGTTAAGTGTCTTACACATGATCAGTTTTTCAATAAAACTTATCCACTGAAATATAGGACTTTATCAGTTCTTGCCTTTGGTAATCCATGTATGAAATTAAGGCACAATTTATTTCAAATTAGTATAATGAGTTGATTTGTACACCTTTCAAGTAGGGGTGTTTTCTTTGGATTTTTGGTGTTGAATTTGCACTTCAGTTAAAGCATCTTTTCAGTATGATTAAATCTATATTTATTGGCTTCTTCACTGAGTTGAAGCTGAATTTCAAAGGCAGAAATTTAAGTTAAAGCAAAAATATACAAATGTATTGCTTAAAAAAAATACTGAAAGTTTTTTTATATGAAATATAGCAAGTGAGAAAGCAGGGTATGCTGTATTTTGATTTAAAATTGAACTATTTCAGGTTTTTTTAACTAATTATTTGAAAAAATATTGATGTTGTGTTGAAGGAATTTCAAAGTTTTCATGAAAATACCAAGTTGCTTTCAATCAGCACCTCTTTGTTTTTACCTTTTTCTTTAGTGGTGTTTTTGACCACGCAGAGTGTGCCTATACTGCCTTTTAGGTATTCCTGAGCTTTTAAAATAGCTGTCTCAGTACTAGTAAATTCTTAATTGCAGCAGCAAAACCCATCTGAGAGCTAGATTAAACTACCTGCTCATGCATATAGGTCCACTTAGACTGCTAGTACCTGAACTAGCTCATGTTTGAATGTAATAGAATGGTAATGTAACAGCAGAGCATATGAGATAGGACTATGCTGCTCATGTTGCAATGTGTATTGAAATTATCTTTGGGATGCATGGAAAATATGGATATTAGTACCTATTTGTGTCAAGGGAATAACAGCAACAAATAATTTATATGAATCAGTGGAAAAAAAGGTTAATCATGCAGTTTTGTCTTGAGTGCAGACACCTTTGGGGAGATGTTACAAACATGAATAATTGTTCACTGTTGCAGATTATCAGTGGAGGGTGCTCATGAAACTTGAGATGGCATAAACCAGTGGATCAGTCCAATTTCTGAACAGAAAACAAAAATACCATCCCAGATAAAAGGATTTCATGTGAAACCAAATCAATTTTTGACATGGTATGTTCTAGTTCAATTTTATAACAAATTATGGTTTGCAATACAGAAGATAGGGAGTATCTTTTTATCTGTTTTTGTGTATGTTTAAGGTAGTGATACCAAGAACTCTATATGTGCACTACAGAGGAACTGTTACTTTTCCCTTTGTACAAAGCAAGCAAAATAGGCTGAAAGACAGGAAAGAAATGTGTATTTATGTACACACATAAGTATGATATGCATTTGCTCTTATATTATTTGTTCTAAATTTGTCATCCATGTTTAAAGTCACTGTCTTAAACTTGTACAGAATCTGTATAACACATGATCTTGAGTGTGATTTACTTTTTGCAAATACTAAATTGTATTTTGTTTTTTGAAGTATCAGTTCAGATGGTTCATTTTATTGAAATCTGACACAAAACTGTAATTGTCAGGGAAGGCTTTTCATTCTCATTACTATGGGAAGCCATTTGCAAAAGATGGAGAGGAAAAGTATCAGGATAGAAACAAGCTAATGTACCCCGTGAATATTCACATAATCTCTAGTTATGCTTAAAAAGCATGAAGAAATATAAGTTAAGTATTTGCAGTGATTATGAGATGACTGTGGAAGAAGTTCCAAAGGAGGTAAGGTGTTTGGTTAAAAATAAATAAATTTAAAAAAGATATAACAAAAAGTTGATAAATATTTACTAGAAGTTTTATAGCAAAGAAGTCACTTCAGATAATTAATAGACATAAGAACTGGAAAGCTAGGTGTGAAAGTGTAAGAATGTTGCTCATGAGTCTAATAGCAATATATGCTAAATTTTCCTTATATCTACATGCTTAGATGCAACACAGAGGGGAGAGATTGTAACTTATTTTTAGGACTATAATATGTATGACTAAAACTCATAATTTTCATGTACATAAAGTCATTATGCTGTAATGCTGAAGCAGTAGCTTTAATGGTATTAATACATGTGGTATTTTCTAAAATGTTTTTTTCAACCATATGCTGCAAAGCCAATTAATTCTACCCTTGTTACAAAAATCTTGCTTATTTTTATTTTACACTATGTGGTGTTGCATGTTTCTTTAACAGTGACCTATCTGTAAATTACTATGTTACTTATGGAAGACTAGGATCAGGCCTTTTTCTGTAAATTCTGTATAAGTGCTTGAGTTGGTGTACGTTGGTATTAATGGAAATCCATTAAAACTATTATAAAGACCATGTTGTAATCACTTGTTATGGGAACACAGATTTATTCAGAACAAAGAATAGAGTTAATTCTATTTTTGGAAACAGTTAAAATGCTGCACACAGATGAATGAAATACATTTATGAAAACAATAGCATGCAATTCATGATACAGATCGTCTGAAAAAATTGTAATAGCATAAAAAAAGACACCCTTGTTTTGTCAATCTGTGAATTCATTTTGGGGACATACACCTCTTAAAACTAGGCCTTGATGTCCTGTTAATATAAATTAACAGCACAACATGACTACTTAAAATCTTTAGTAGAAGTTAATTTGAGATAATAGTCTTTTGGTTTTGGTGTGATAATTTATAGAAATGACAGGAATTCTACCATCTCAGAGTGTACCTGTCTGACACAGGCACATTGCATACCAGCTGCAAGTTTGTCTGTGTATATACAATGTAAGTATCCCTTAATCCTTTGTAAGACATCTACCAATTTGTCTGGCTTAGGGTAAGGATGTATTTGCTCTGAATAACTTCGTCTAATTGGGAGCAGTAATTTGAATTGTGCTTCCATTGTTCTATCTCATCCAGAATCCTGAATTTGCTTAAAATTACTTTTTAAAGTACACTTATAGTTGGTTTGTTTGTTTTTCCTTGTATGGTTAGGATTAGTGCTTGTCTGATGAATTTAGATTCTTGATTGCTTTTCTGTAACTTTTAGACTTCCTGGTTATCATTACTTTGTTTTCTAGTTACATCAGAAAATCTAGACAAAACCATCTTCAATATTGTGCACACTACATTAATTTGTGCTAAACTAAAGGATGTTACAGTCTGTCCTTAGCAGATGGACTGGGCTTTGAGATTTCAAGTGCCTAAGAGAGCTATCTATTGATTATAGTAAATTGGTATCATCTTAATGTAGAGATGGCATGAATGACCTTGATTACAACAGAATTATTGTGAAACCACATAGTGCTTGCATGATAAGAGCAGTGTGACAATCTACTTAAGGTATTCCTATTTTAATTAAAAAAATCATATATAAATGTGTCCAACTGTTGTGCGGCACGAAGTAAAAGGAAGCTGAAATAGTTGTGAAAATAGGTAAAAATACATTTAATAAAAGGCTTTTCTTGCATTGACAGTATTGCCAAGAAAGGGCTTGAATACCTGAAACTTTTTTTTCTTTTTTTCTTTTTACCACTAGAGAGTGCACAATGCATAGGAATAGCAAAAAGGGGAACAAAATCCTTTTCTACTTACCTGCTTTGTGAGAGCCCAGAAAAATATGTCTGGGGAAACATATATTTAACATTTCAAGGACCATTCAGAGATTCCTAGAGCATTTCTCTGAGTGTCTGAATCTGCAGCTGACTGTACTCAGGGTGGATTTAATGATAGCTTTCTTTACCCAAATCCTCTGAAAAACAAGTTGTCACTGTTTATTCTTGCAAACCTAAAATCTGCTTTATATGTTAAAAGTATTGGAAGCAAAGAAGTATTAAATTTACTATGATAGTTTTAGATATTATTCCCTTTTGTCCTCTGATTTTTCTGGTCACTTTGCATGAAATTTGACTCATCACTGAATGATTAGAGTTTACCTATAAATCTTCCATGAGAATCTCACTTTTACTAGGTATTGGTGTTGCATATCTGCAGGGATCATTGGGTAGAAGAAAAACTGAACTGTAATAGCAGGTTGTGCATGGGATTGTGGGTTTGGTCCTCATTCCTGCTTTGTGTCCAATACATGTTATGTGGTGTTGTCCTCTCAATGGTGTTGCTTTTCTGAATTTAGTTTTGCATTCCAGAAACACATGAAATAAGGAGTGAAGTTGTCTGAAATAGTAATAGATTTTTTTTGGTCTTTACGTTGGTTAATGTGAGGCTTTCCAGACACCCTAACTACTTCACTTTCTGTCTTTCAACTAACTAAAAGGTGTCTAGTGGAAGCAGGTCATATGTCCAAAATTAGTTGGAGGGTATATAAAATGTATGGCTACATGGGGTGCTCATTTTCTTATGGTGTTCTCCAGAGGGCACTTTCTTTGGTCTAGGAACATCAGCTGTGAAGTATCTCATGTATCAGAACATTAGTATGAGGGCTGGTAGCAATAACTAGCCGGGGACTGAGATAATCTCTGTACATTTCTCTTTCACAACATGGTCAGGAAGGATGATTGTGAGGAATGTGTGGCCAGATGGGTTGAGCACACACAATTTATATTTTTATCTTCCCCTTTGCTGATTCAGTTCAAGAGCAGGTCCCCTTTCTCCCTGTGTCTTGGCACCTTTGTTTTCCTGGAGACAGCTATTGGGGCTGCTTTAAAGCATGATCTTTTGTAAAAGAAAGAAGCACAATTAGAATAAAAAAAATAAAAGAACACCAACTAAACTGTATTGTATAGTTTCATTATTTCAGTGAAGGCAAAGGTTACTCCTTTCCCTCCCACTCCATCTTCTGTGTAGTTAAATTCCAGACCATCTGGTACTATGAATACTCCTACTGTTACACTTCACAGAGATCTCCAAGCAGCAGAGTTAAGTGGTCACGTAATTGGTCCACATCCTTACCACTTTGCATAAAGGCTTGCCATACCTAACACATTTTTATGTAGTGTATAAATTATGAGCTAAAGCATCTCTTCCAGGACTAAGAGAGCAATTCGTTTCATAAAGCACTGGCTCTGCAAACATTCTTTGGAGATGGTTTACTCCTGTTAACCAGTACCACATGTAGTGGGTTTCTTGATATGGAATAGGTCACTGAACACACCACATCTGTTTCATATAAAACTTTAGGACGTAATTGCTTTTGGCTTTCATCACTGTCATCTTATGAAGCATTTAAAATTATCTTATGAAGTTTAAAGGCTCTGTATGCCCTTATCAATAATCTTGAAAAATTTAGGGAACTTGTTTTAGCTTGTTTGAAATAGTTGTAGGCAGCTACAGGTAGAACCTACAGTACTAAAAGAAAAAAAAAATCAAAACAATAGTAAGTCCATTAAAGACCGTTAATGATATGCACCGTTTTATCATGAGAACAAAGCAAATGTTGAGAATGAATGGAGACAGGGAAGATGAAAGCAGGAGGCACATTTACAGCATGTTAGAAAAATGACTGAAGAAGATTCAAGAAAATGGTTCAGTGTTACGCTTCTCTCCCTCTTTGGAGGGTGGAGGGAAAAATTATTTCTTGATCCTTCCTGAAGAGAGGCAGAGGTTGTCTTTTCCCAGATTTTCTGCATTTTTTTTAAGGTTGAGATTTGCATTAAAATATTTTAGGAGACACACAGTAGCAGGAAAATGGGAAATAGCAGCCAAAAAAAAAAAAAAAAAAAAATCATGTAGGAAAAAGAAGAGGGGGAAGCAAATGCAGTTATACTCTTTTCACCTATATACTTGTGCTCTCTTTTTTTCTTTTCTTTATTTTTTTTAAAATTTTTTTTTCCCCCCATCTTTCATCCGCTCACGTCTGTTTCACATGGTTTGTCATTTACTTAGTTCTGCCTTGATGATTCATGCTGACCCTGTACACTCTTTTTCAGGATCTTGGTAAGTGGCTCACACACTGACAGAGCTTTAGAAAGCTGATCCAGGAGCTGAGTCAGACCTGTGAACTAGAGAGATCATTCTTCTCATCTTTGTCTTGTGTGGCTCTTGAAGCTGAAAGGATACAGAGTAGAGTTCTTTCAGGGGAATGAGCTATGCTGTGATTATGGAATTGAGTAAGCTTTAGTGAACTCTCTCTGCTGTCTTTCTATGGAGCCATGGTCTGGCATTCCTAAATAGTATGAGGTCTAAGTGGTATACAATTTGCAAAATCCAAAAAGCCATAGTAACTACAATACCTGAATTAAATATAGTAGGCTGTACAAGTATATATCAACTATTCTTTGTAGTTTCTCCATACATTTCCAAAGCAGAGATGCAAGAAAAGGAAGATACTGAAGACAGAATGAAAGGAGGGGTCAGTGTGTCTTTGTAATGTTGTGTGGTCCATCAACACTATTGAGAGGCTGGTGTATATGAGAGCAATTCAAACTTCAGCATGAGCAAAGGCATCATAAACGCCTTCCTATTTTCTCTGCCTTTCAGAAAGAATATCATATAGTTTTGCACAAGGATTCAACTCATCTCAAATGAAAAACTTGTACTTTTTTTCCTCTTTGTTTTGTAAGAAAATATTAGATGTTTCAGGAGTTTCCTGCCAAATCTAAGCATGGAACAAAACTCTAGGTAGTTGTAAACTAGGCCTGAGGCCTGCAGGATAGATAGCCTGTTGTTTAAAATGGCTAGTGTCTGCTCTGTGGCTACAGTGGTGCTGCAAAGTGTATGCAGGATCACTGAGAATTATAACCTGTGCTTCCAGGTTTCTAAGAAATCTCATATTTTTGATACATTTGGAATAGATTTGCAGGCCATTCTTACCCTCGTGCTCTAATGTGATTTTTTTTTTCACAGAAACGGGATGGTTTGTTGACTGTATTTCTTGGCACATGTTGGGATTTTTACCCAATGCAAATTAGTATGGTTCAGGATTGTAATCTCTTGTGGTCCTGTATTTTGCATAGTTGATTCTATAATTAGCTGTGCCAAATGTATGCTTAGTGAACCTGTGTTTTTGAAGTGCTTGCCAGAAGCATGTGACTTATCATGTCTTTTTAAACCTACAGATACTGCCACGTGCTAGCAATTTAAGCTAGCATTTGCAAGTTGATGGTGTAACAGTTAAGTTACTAGAGTGATAATAGCACTAGGGTGTCCCAGAATGTAAAAAGAACAGACACTATGTCTAAGTCATTTTGCTAGCATGAAAAAGACATCTGGCCAAACATGCATAGTCTATATTAATTCCAGATTTTTACTTTTTAAAGTCTATGCCTTCTGTAGGGAACCACATGTGTTTCTTCACCCCTTCTACATAAATTTATGTGTTCCCCGAAGTCATTTAATATCTCACTTTGTAAGATCCCGAACAATCTACCCCTAAATGATGAAACACTTCTGAGCACATGGTAGAAAAAGACCCATAAATTTTTCCTACTGAGATCTTTCATTCAGTTGTGTTTCACATCAGAGGATAAAGCATTTTGATACTTATACCTTTGTGAAATTATGGATATATTGTTAGAATTATCTAGCTTTTTAACTTTCTGAGCTCCTTAGGTAAGATGGTGTAAAAGTGAAGCAACTACTCTTTGCTTTTACGAAATTTTGATCATAGTAAATAAATATAAGATTATGGTGAATCATTATGTAGCAATTCCATAAAATCATTATTAAGGTAGAAGAAATAATAATAAAAAAAAATTCCTTTAATATAATTAATAACATAAGATTGTGATGATTGGTATAAAGATGGAGTATTTTAGGTCCTTGACATGACAACACAGTTTAAAGATTTACACAGGAAAAACAGTGTCCTTTTTTGCTGAATGCATCTGTTATCCATTTTATTTGAAAATTTAAGTATTACAAAAGTTATTAAAAATGAGTCATTCTTGTAATTGCTAATTTTGCTTTTATTAAGAATGCATATGGTCATAACATCTAAACTGCATTATGATGAATGGGGAGAGGCAGAGGAATTTTTTTGACTTGTGGCTCCCTTCACTAAACCTACTTTTGCATTAAAATACCCATTGCAAACTTGTTACTGGACAATTTAATAGAATACTATTATAAATGAGTTAAACAAGCTCTGTGTTAGAAGTGGAACCTGGAATAGAGCTAATCTTTTCTCATGCTTTTCAGAGGGAGCTTGCCTTTTTCAGATATAGAGTCTTCATAGCCTCACTGAAAAGATTAGTTATGGTCTTTTCTCTAGCGTGATATTAGAGTTAGACATATGAGTACAGGATTTATTGTTCAGACTTGCCTCCAGAAAGGAAAAGTGCTCATAACCATTCATCTTTTCACTTTCCAGAAGAAAAACCTGTAAAGTTCTCATGCTGTGACTATAAGGCTCACTCTTTACACCTCACCTCCTAATTCTCTGACACAGAGATAGACTGTAACACATTCCCAGCACAGCTCTACAATATGTCTCTGGCTTTTGACTGTTTCTGAAGAGAGAGATGCCAGGTTATTGCACTACATCCAGGCCTGTATCTCTTGGAGAGAAATCCAAGCTCAAAGAAGGTTGATTTAGGGTATATTTCCAAGACATCATGTACATATATGCATATGTCTTGTGGCTATAGATACTACATGCCTTTGCTGCAGGGTTTTTTTTTTTGTGTGTTTGTTTTTTGGTTTTTTTTTTTAAACCTGGTCAAATAAGTGCATTCTTATACATCAGTATTCAAGCAAGGTAGAAAGCCTTGGCAAGCAGGAAGTAGAATAGAACGCAGAAAGAGAATAAATCAATCTGTCTCTTGAAAAGAGCTGTGAAATATACTTTGGAGTTTTTTGCTCTTGGGAACAAAAGTGTGCTGAATTGTTGTCAGGCATAAATGAGTATAGTTTGTGAGTACAAAGAGATGGAAGCAAGTCTGTTGACTCATTGCAGTAGTGACACAAGTAATAATTTTAGTTAGATTGCAGTGAAAACTGAACATTTTTCCCCTCACCCCACCCAGGCAAATTTACAGTCTGATTAGTAAAAAGGATAAATAATTCTTTTACATTCTTTTTTACTTAGTGGTAGAGATTTTTCCATTGCTTCATACAAAGAAGGGAGGGAGGCAGGGAGGGAGGAAAGAAAAGAAAAGAGAAAAAAAAGAGAAAAGAAAAGAAGATAAAAGAAAAAAAAGAAAAAGAAAAGAAAAAGAAGAAAAAAGAAAAAAAAAAGAAGAAAAGAGAAAGAACTGGCTGATAATGAACTCACTGAACGTCCTTAACCCTGAAAAGAACATTTTCAAACCAGAATGTACAGGGAGGTTCTGTACCTGCAGCAATCTGAATTTCCAGTCAGAATCACAGTATTTAGGTGGTTCAAACACAGCTAGTTCCTTCTTAGTTTGCATGGATTTGTGGGAGGCTTATGGACTTTGATCCAACTGTGAATAGAATAGGACATTTATTTGTGTCTTTATTTTTTTTCTGTGCATTTTTTCTGGCTTTAGAGGCCTTTTTCATATCCAGAAGAAGGAAGTAACAAAATGCGTTTGCTTCTATATGCACACTCATTCTGTCTTGCAGGGTGGAATGGCAGCATCTCATGGGAGGACATAGAAGATACTGTACAGAGAATGTTTTTTTATGCGTTCTAGAGTGTGTTTGACATGATATTGTATATTTATTTGTTTAATATACTGACAATTTTATGCCTATAATCTTTGTTCACTTTCTGAAGAGGGTTATGAAAGAAAGACTGATAAGTGAAAAGGAAATTAACTGCCCCATAATCATGGGCCCTTTCATAATCCCTACATATGCTTTTTTATTCTTTATTGTTATTACATATTACCAAGTATTTAAATACATCTTCAGTCCAAGGTAATTCTAAGGTTCTTTGTACATGGCCACCCCAAAGCCAGTAACCTCTGATTTATAGTAAAAATATATTATGAACAATGTTTTTAAATGCAGTGAATATCTTAGTAGTAGGAGAAACACCTGACTTGATGTTTAGATTGAGACTTGCTTATGGCCTGAGCTAAGATCAAGAAGAAACAAGTATTGGAGAGGCTATTGCTATTATATCAGAGTCATTCAGGCAGTCTTGTTTAATTTGATTTTTTGTTTGTTTGTTTACCGTTATACTTGCAGATACCTTGCAAACATACCATCTTTTCTGTTCAGAGTCTCTAATCCATACTTCATTAAATCCAGTTTACTTGTATTGAATAGTCCTGGATGGTTCTTGCATTGATGTGTGTCAGTGGAATGTAGGAAACAGAACTAGAAAGAACTCTTTGCACCATCAAGTATAGACCTCTGCTATCACATCTGAGAACATCCTATAATCCTGTTCATCAGTTTATCAAACTATATGTAAAAAATAGGCTTATTTATTCTCCAGTATCTATAGGATGACTGTTCTGGAATGCTGTTCCAAGTTTGACTCTTCTGAAGGTCAGAGAGTATGAACTGAAATATCTGTCCTTTTATCTGGTGTGAAACTATTACTACACATAAAATCACTCTTAGACTATGTATGTTTCCACACATACTTAAGATGTGCTTAAGATTTTTTTTTATTAATTTGAAAAATTAGGTGGTATTCTGAACTTTTGAGATCTGCATCTGACGCTTTTTTCCAACATGGAGGTAATAGTTGCTTCCCCCATCTCTGCTGACTTCTCATTCACTGATAGCAATTCTTCATTCATCTCTTCCCTCATAGCAATTTTAAGCACTGCCAGCAGAAGATGCTTTGCCATGTGTTGAATCTGTCAAGCTTTCTCCTGAGGTGTCCACTGAAGATGAAGCAGGTTTTGAACAAATGTGTCTCAGGGACTGTTTGTTACCTAATTTTTCATTTGAGTTTCCAGCCTCGCCAGCAACCTGAGTAAGGAAAAAAAAGTGATTTTCAAGACAAGTTCTTTCTGAAATAGAATAAGCAATACAGTGTTTGCTATTTGTCTTTTGAGATGAATTACTTTAACGACATAGCTCCATCTATTGTTTTGTTATGTCTATGTTTGTTTAAGTCACCAGCAGTACAAAATTTGACTGGAAATACAGACACAAATCTTTAAAGCATATTTTCCTAGTAATTTCTAGAAATATGTCAAGACTGCTATTTCTGCCATAGGGAATAACTAACTTTGAAACAGTGTTGGGGCAAAGATCATTCATAAGGAGTTGGCAGTGTCTGATACACTTCTAAGTAGTTATGTTTCATTATGAGATGATAAAGATAATAAAATAGTCTGTATTTCAGATAAGTATATAAGGAGATAAAGTGAGTAAGGTCATATTCAGACTACCCCTGCTAATGCCTCCATTGCTGTCCTTTCTCACTGTTATTAAACAACATTTTCTTACAGTGTGCACTAGACTGGCTAAAGAATTCCTGCAAATCACCCCCATAGGCAGTTGAAATAATATGTATTAAAACATTTTCCGTCCTGCTTGGCTAGTGGCATTAGAGTCCTGCCTGTGTTTTTCCTTAACATGGATACTGAAGCATGGGAGTTTTCTGTTTTACTCTTGAAGATTTCCATCTTCCAGACAGAAGTTTCTTGCTTCGCTGTTTATTTTAAGGTGAGCATCTTTGAGTAGTGTAGTCAATTAATATGGTGTTTTCCTTCTTTCATCTCAGAATTCTGAGATTTCTGGTGACTTTACTAAAAACGAAGGTAAATATTTGAGTTGTATTACATACCAGGTTGGGCCAAAAGCGCAATTAAAGCAAGCTGTCAGATGGCTAGTAAACAGTAACACTACTGATCAATAGTCTAAGCTTTGGTATGCTCTTTTTTGTGGGCTTTGTTTACTATTTAGTAATAGCAAAAAAACAAAGCAAAAATCTATTGGTTTAGATTAGACTTTTGTATATTGGTTCCCATGATTTTTTTAAAATTATGTGAATATTAGCAATGCATGGCTCAGTAACTGTCCTGCATCTGAAAGTTCTAATCACCTGTATTCAATGATGTTATTTAACATGTTGTTTTCTTTGTGTTGATACATTTTCATCAAAATCCTGAATCTGAAAACAACAAGATCTGTCTCTGTTTAGAACAGAACTTGGATACACATACAGGAAATTTTCATTGCTGCTTCTCAAGCTGTACATAATGTGTACAGTTTGTGTGGAAGATTCATCTCAAGGGTTGCCTACAGCTCATTTCATAAGGGCTAAAACTCAATTTTGGAAGCAAACACTTATTTACTTACTTCTCAGACATGCTAGCAGGTAACTTCTCCTACTGTTTTGACTTTAAAAAACTGCGTGTTTCTTGTTCTCATATGCTTTGCTTTCTTTTTCAGTCAAAATAAAGTGAGATTTCATCATTTTGTATCCTGTGTTCTTTTGTACATTTGAAAAAAAGTTCCAAAAGGTGAAGCAAAACAATTACATGATGCAGTGTCACAAAGCTGTTAAGAAATTTTTCGTCATTTAGAGACCTGTGATTGTGAGCCACCAGTTTTTCCCTTTGAGGTCAGGTAATTTAAAGGGAGAGTTCTCATGAACCTAGCTTTTAGTGAAGTGGGAGACAGTATCAGATTGATCTAATACATACACAGATAATGTAGCAGACTTCATTCTAGATAAACAATGAAAATTAGTGGAGGTATAACTTTTAAAAGTAATTTAGAAATGTCATACATTTAAAACTAAGTATCTGCCATAGACAGGGAAATGTATTCTTTTGCCAGTTATCTAACCAATGATTTTCTAATTCTTCATAGCCTTCTGAATGACTGAGTTTTATGATTCAGAACACCCTAAATTAATAGCTAAAGATATGTCTTACAGGACACTTCACTAAAAGTATTAATTACAGTGTGCTCTAACTTTAAAATATTTAGAATGGAAATCCTATGTAGCGGTAATGAAGGTCCTGTCTCATCTTGAACAGTGATGTAAACTGTATAATCAG
>JANHGN010003619.1:44350-71309 GCA_024605025.1 Megaceryle maxima | reverse complement strand
AGAAAAGCAAACCCCCACCCTGCCCGACCCCCCCCCCCCCGCCCGTCCCCCGAGCACGGGGCTGCCCGGCTCCTCACAGCGGTCCCCGCCGAAGTTTCTCCGCGCTGCCCATGCGGTCGTCCACCTGCCCCCTCCCCGGGGGGCCCTCCCCGGTCCCCCGCCGCTCCCCCGGCCCCTGCTGCGCGCCCCGGCACTTACAAAGCCGTATCCCCGGGACTTGCCCGTCTGCCGGTCGGTGATGACCACCGCCTCCTCGATGTCCCCGAAGACCTCGAAGTACTTGCGCAGGCTGGAGTCGGTGGTGTGGTAGGGCAAGCCCCCGACGAAGATCTTGGTGTACGTCGTGTCCTTCTGCGTCGTGTGCATCTTCCGCCCGGCCCTGCGCGCCGCGCCGCGCTCTGCACCCACGCGTGGCCGCCGGGGCGTGCGGGTCCTGCGCGGCGAGACCCGCTGCCAGAGTCAGCACCGCTTTTTTTTTTTCTCTTTTTTTTTTTTTTTTTAAGCTTTTTTTTCCTTTCTTTTTATTTTATTTTGTTTTCCTCCTCTCGGCACCCCTCCCAAGTTTTCCCCCCGCCACCCCGTTAGAACGCAATTCCCTTTTGCCTTTGCAAACCCAGCTTCCTCCTCCTTCAAGAGCGCAGCC
Source organism: Megaceryle maxima (assembly GCA_024605025.1). Classification (NCBI taxonomy): domain Eukaryota; kingdom Metazoa; phylum Chordata; class Aves; order Coraciiformes; family Cerylidae; genus Megaceryle; species Megaceryle maxima. The sequence continues at coordinate 70,666 of JANHGN010003619.1, read as the reverse complement.
CCGCAGCCTCCGGAGGTTTTGAGGTAGGTACCGGCAAAAGGAGGCGGGGAGGCCGGGCAGCAGCCAGCCTGGCGGCAGTAGCGCTGGAAACGAGCAGATGCAGCAGCTGGAAGAGAAGCGCAGGGCCTGGGCGCTAACAACTGAGTGGCCTCCCCCCCCCTAAAAGCCACCGGGTCGGGCACTCTCGGTTCCTCCTCCTCCTCCTCCTCGTAGGGGCGGGGACGGCGGCGGGGCGGACCCCGCGCTCGGCCGCGGCCCAGCCGGGGCTGACACACAGCTGTTGGCAACAGCTGGATGCCCCCCGCCGTGCGGCGGGAGCCGGCCCTCGAAGCCGCCGGTCAAGGGGGCTGCTCCGAAAGTGTCCCGCAGGGAGGCTCGGTGCCCTCTGAGGCAAATAGGAAGTGTCGGCAGGATGGGTCTGGTGGGGTCACCGCTGCCCAGCCAGCCAGAGAGCTCGCGGGCACAGCTGGCCCTCTGGGAGCTGGCGGTCCTCAAATGTTTCAATCCCTCCCGGAAAGCTTGTGGTGCAACCCCTGCCGCCCTTACTTAGCTGTCTCCCCAGGCTAGCAAAGCTACAGTGCCACTGCACTTCCATTGTTATTGTTGTGGTGATGATGGTGGTTGTGGCTCTTGATACTGGTTTGGACACGGGATGAAAAAAAAATGGTAAAGCCACTTCCCTTGTCCTTCTCCTCTCTTGATGCCTTTGTGCCGTGCTGGGACTGGGAAGGATGAAGAGGAACAAAGAGGAAGGAACGTCTGTGTGGCATGGAGAGGCAGAGGACTGTGGGAGTTGGGAGGAAGGGAGACTCACAGGGAGACAGGAAGGATGGGAGGAAGGTTAAAGATTGGGGAAAACAGATGTGCACATGTGTGTCGAGTTCTAAACCATTCCCTTGTGGTCCCAAAGTCTTGATAAATACTGGTGTCTCTTTTTCCTCTTTCTCCTACTCTGTCTGTTAGACTTTCCTGGGAAGTCCTCTTCTCCCTTAGAAAAAAAACCCAATGCATCAGTTGGACTTTGTCAAAGCTCTTCAGCCCCTCTGGTACCAAATGCTAACCATAATGACAACACTTAGCCCTAACCTTAGGCACTGCTTGCCCCATGTCTAACCATGGCCCCATTTTATTTTCAGCACTCATTGACCTAGTTCTAATGGTATGCATAATACTAGGCCATGCTGTCACTAAACCCTCCCTGATTCTTCAGACTCTCCAGATTAAATCATTTGGTTGAATGTTTTAGGACTAGCTCAGGTTGAAGCCTAGCAGCCCTAGCAGGAAACAGACATAACTGTTGCTTTTCAGCTCAAGCTATGACAAGCCGTTAACCTTGGTCTGCATCCAGTTAGGCCAGCTAACTCTACCCTAAAATTTATCCCAGCATGGCTCTCCTGTTGGGCTGGAGCATGGTGTTAAACCTGTCACTCCAGCTGCTCCTGTTCCAAGGGCTAATCATTACCTTAAAGTCTGGCCCAGTGACCTGCACTTTAATACTAGCACAACTAAAGGTGTTGGTGCTCAGGAGAGGCTGCAGCACACAAACCACTTAGAAGTACATTTAATTCTCAGCCCTTGCAGACCTGCACCTAAACCCCATCATAGCCCATCCTGTTTCCTTTCCCTTGCTGTGCCCAGCACTCCTGCGTGTCTCGTGGCATCTGCAGGAATGGTGAATTAGTCTAATTTTGCAGTCTTTACACAAACTCCTGCATTAAGGGCAGAAAAGCAACACTTGGCTATCCCAGAACTGATTGCAGGTGTAGTTAGGAGTTTGCCTCTTTCAGCCCAAGTGGAGGATTGATGACTTTGACAGACCCAAACCCAAACCCTAGCCTTTTGGTCTAACAGCAACAGCAGGTCCTCCAGGATCCAGAAACAAGCCCTAACTTTCCACATCTATGTCTCAACACAGGACAAACTTCTTGCACTGAGGTAGGGTTCGTCAGGCAGCCCTTGCTCTAATCTGAGTCTTTCTGTCATGAATCTGAACACAACCACAATACCATTATTAACTTGAGGTCCAGGGTGCATTTCTTAATAACACCCCCTCCCCAGCTTATTACCCTCTGTGCAGTCTCATTAGTACTGCCCCTCTTGTTTGGTACTCTCAGAGCGTTAAGATGGTCACACAATTCTCCATCCAGTTCTGTCTCAGGCTGGAGCTCTGTCCCTATTTCAAACACTTACTGTAGCCTTGACACAAGAACTGTTACTGCTGTGATCCAAAGCATGTACAGTACAGTTTTCATCCTACTCTGGCAGGCTAACACATCCTCTTTTCTAAAGCCAGAAGCAACCCTGGCCATTAACAGCTCAAAATACATCCAGTAAGCCATGCTACAACCATTCCACTCCTGTTAGTATCCACCATTTAAGATGGCAATCCCAGTACGTTTCAGGAATAAATACAGTTCTCCAGTCCTTTCTTTCCTCTAACCCAACTGTATCACTGACACTATCACACAGAGAGAACCCCTGCTATTGAAGGGTAGTGCCTCAAAACTCAGTTTTACCTTTCATCCCTTCCAGTGCCAGACCTCTTCCTACTCTGGTGGTCCTGAGAGAAGGAAGGGTACAACTGACACAGGCCTTGGACTCTTGGATGGATGATCTTTCCTATCTTATGACCAAATTGGAGCTGATTTGGTGCTACCAGCACCAATATATATACTTCAGCAGCCCTCAGAAATAAAAATATTTTTCAACTGTTTCTCAGTCTTAATCATCACTTTGGGTTTATCCAAAGAGTGGTGACCTCTGCCATATGGAAATGAATGAAAGACCATTTGAACCAGTGTTCAGGATGATGTATACTTCTCTCCTAAACCGTGTGTTAACTCCAAATTTTAGGCTAGTCTTAGCCCGAAGGAGGGGACCACAATGCCCCAGAAGGGTAGTTCTTTCAGACAACACCCATTTTGGATAGGTTAGATTAGAGCCTGTGTCTGTACTGGGGCTAGTGCTCAGTACAGGGAAGCTTGAAGAGCGAGGCTCATCCGTAGAACCAGCAGGTGCCACAGGAAAGTGATAAAGCTGGGTGAATTCTGAGATGAGGATAAGACTAGAGTTAGCTGTTGGCTGGATGGTGTTTACCTGGCTGTGCTGGATGTATGGCTCAGTTTGCTGTCAGACTGATGGATTTGATGATTTAAAGGCATGGACTGTACAGCATCTGTCAAGCTGCAGGAGCTCTGTGGACAACTTCACCAGTCATTATCCCAATTCCTTAAGATAAAAGGTATTCTGTGTTTTGGGATGGGTCAGGAGGAACACACACTGCTGGGGATCTGGTTGTGGCTTTGGAATGCAAGTGTGGAAGAAAGATATTTATTCCTGTATCTTGCAGTAGTGATGCCACTGGTGGAAGCAGATGTAACAGAAGACCATAGTGAAACCCGAGAGAAGTATTGGTCCTGTAGGCAGCTATTGTGGCATTTTCAGGATCTCCGTTTTGAATCAAAGCAGAATTTAGGCACCTAGGTCCTGCTGAGTCCTCTTATATCGCTGTGAGTCTCTCCCAGGTATATAGATACTGTTGCTGGAGGCTTTTGTACCTGAAAATTACCTTCTAGGTAATTTTAATGGTTTTTAAAACTATATCTGAAGCTATACATTAAAAAGTAGTCCTTCTGGAACCTAGTGATGTGACTTAACGGGAGGAAGCCCCAAAAGCTATCAGTTACAATGAACTGTTTTTACTCAGAGATTTTGTTGTTTTGCTGTCAAGGTAAGATAGAATAGACAGCGTGCCAGCTTACCAAATGTTACCACTCACTGGTATCAGCCTAACTGTAATATCATGCTTTTTATTTATTTATGAGCACCATATGCCTGTCATGTCAGAAACCAGTGGATGTTATGCGTTCATTCATTAGGTTTCTGAAAACAACAAAGTCCCCTGATTATGTTGCACAGCATTTACTCCTGCTAGTGGTTTCTTTCAGTAAATAACAGTGGTCTTCAGGTCATCCAGTAGACCATCAGTTAAACACAGTTGGAATTTCTCTATATGTTTATATATACAAACACATACACACACATTTTACTTGCTGACACTATTATTAGAATGCCTAAAACTCCGTGGTTTTTAAGTAGAGCTGAAAGTAACTTTTCTGTTAACCCAGTAAGACCATCAGTTTGGTCAGTGAGAGATTTCTGCTGAAGTTCCATAATGCCATAGCGCCGTGAAAGCATTCAGCTAATAACATAAGGCATGGCTTTGTCTGCTAATCTGTGCACTTCCACCAAGTACATCCCGTTGCAGAGAGGGGCAGGATGTGTAACCTCTGCTCTGCTCCGTCTGTCTTACGTGGGCAGTGGCTGGACTTTGTCCGGGGAAGCGTGAAGTGCAGTAGTGGGTAGTACACTGGTGTCCTTAAACAGATCACAGTGTGAGAATCTTAGAAACCTCATCATCTTCACCCTCTTCTTGCTGATGTACAATCTTGATCTGCGATTAGTTCTTGAATTGTCAATTTCTGCTAAAAAATTCCTAACTGGGGAACTTTCCACCACCCGTCTTCTCATAGTGTGTCCCCATTATATAAAAATAATAGTGGTTTTTTTTTTTCCCCTGAAACCTATTAATCTTGCTGTTTTCCAAAGCATCTTTTGCTAGAGTATCCAAGCACTAATCTGCATGATCTTTGACCATTGTAACCTCCTTATTCCCAATTAAATCACGAAATGTAGACTACCAAGGGTAGTTTCTATGTGATGAGAATGTTCTTCCCTTTAAAGGGCAGTGGAGGAGGTGACAACGAATATCCACGATTCAGCAAACAAAATTCAAAGCCTATGAAACTGTGGAAGCAAGACATATTGCCTGTATGCAGGAAAGTAATAGGCATGTCAGGTGAATGATAAGTGTACCCAGAAGGTCAAATGCATTCATAAAGGTTAAAATGAGCACATGATAGTGGTAGGGGAACACATGGAAAGGAGTGGTAGAAAAAAAAAACACAAGGGAAAGGGTTTCTGAATACCAAATCATGAGGGCTGTACTGAATAGGGCTTCCTAGTGCTAGAACAGGTCAGGAGGTAGAATGAGGCTTGTGCCTGACATGAACTGAAGTTGTCCTATGATGCTGTAACGGAGGGAGCGCTGACAGAGAGTGAACCTGCAAAATCACAAGGCTCCCACACCCACCATGTGACACGCTGAGGGTCAGGAGAACAATGATTCTTAAAACAAGCAAGGCAGTTGTTCAGGGGAAGGAATAAACATGGATTTGCAGACTGGCTGAAGCTTAGACATCAGATAGTGAAACACCAGCCTCTCATACTTACCTGTCCTGGTCTCAGGCCGCTAAGAGACAAAGAATCTGCAAAATCCCCTTGATGTTGGCTTGCGTGGTGCAACAGCTGGATGGCTCTGTGTTCAACACGCTCGTGTGCGCCTTCAAAATGTTGCACATCCACCCCCAGCATGACACCTGATGGGAAAACCATTACTCAGAGCTGCTGCTGAGCCATACACATGTAGCCTGGACTGATACAACCACCTAACCCATTGCTTACATTTAGTATGCGAAACAAGAAGTCCTGGTGCAAAGAATATCGTTGAGAAAAAAATCCTCAGCCGGTCTAAATTGGTGGAGTGCTGCTAAAGGCAAAGAAACGAAATCAGATTACATCAGGTTACATCTGGCCTTCAGCCAACATAAGCAGGGAAAAAAGAAACAGAAATATGGGGATACTGGTGAAAGACAGAGGCACTAAACCCTAGTCAGTTATTATTACAAGGGATTAAAGTGACAGTTGACAAGCTGCATGCGAGACATCAGCCGTGTAGAACGGCGCACATCTGGTAGGAGAAGTAGGTTAGTAGAGAAGAAAGAAAATGTGGATAAGTGGATAGATATGCAGAAAACACACTCCCACACACCTCAGCCCCTCCAGCCATGTTGGAGGAATGCTACTGGGGAAAGTCCTTAGCGAGCAACTAATTACCTGTCACTTGAATATGCTAGTACTGCAGCTCTGGACCCGGGAATTGCCTTCTCTGTGGCCTCGTGCACTCAGCCCTCCAGAGAAGTGACACTTTCCTGCCAGAGAGCTGAAGGGCTCTAATTTATGGCCAGGAGATACCATATGCTCATTTGCCAAGTTCAACCCAACACTTTCTGTTTTTAAAGGACTTAGTTCTTCTTGCATTGCTTGTACTGAGGAAACTGAGTTTGCAAGCAACTTGGCTTTCTTGTAAACGCTGATGCAATTAAAACAAAATGTTCCCTTGCCTACATTTTGCTAAGAGAAAAATGGAATTTCAGTGTTCCTCAGTCCTCACCCTCTGCTAATCCCAGCATGAGCAGAGAATCATAGAAGCACAGGTTTGAAGGGACCTTAAAGACCATCTTGTTACAACTCCTGGCCATATGCAGGGTCACCTCCCACTAGACCACGTTGCTCAAAACGCCGTCCAACCTGACCTTGAGCACTTCCAGGGAGGGGGCATCCACAGCTTCCCTGGGCAACCTGTTCCAGTGTCTCACCACCCTCAGAGTGCAGAAAGAGGCATAGAGTGAGGATAGAGGGAGAACTGCTCCACAGGGCTGTCCTCTCCTTTCCCTTGAGGGTATCTGGAGCATGAAGGCACATAGTGGAAGAGAGGGTGGATTAAATCTGTGCTCTGTCCTCTTCACCCAGCACCTTTTGCTAGGGCTGTGGAAGAGTCCTCTGTGTTGTGACTCAGACACTCAGACTAGAGCTTGAGGCTTCATTCGCAAGTGCTGGAAGAGAGCATTTAGGAGGGAAGATGGACTTCAGCCAGAGGTCATCCCATTTATTTGCTGTCCGCTCTCAGGATAGACAGTATATTGCCAGTCTCACCTATAATGTTCTGGTGAGTTGTGTCACAGGAGTGTGTAGCTTGTTTACTAGTTCCACCATGTTTTCTGATCCAAAGATATCATGTTGCTGTCAAGTATTTTTAGTCCGAGCTTCTTACTATCCAGATTACTTTGCAATCTTGGTTTCTTCAACTAAAAATACCTCCAAGACAACAATTGCTTTTAGGTGGTTCCACTCCTGGGATTAGACATGATTTGTTAAAAAAAGCAGCAAGACGTGGTGGTAGCTTCTTGCCTTCCTCCCAGGAGGATTTGGGAGCGAGTTACTAACCTGTGCTGAGTCTCGCCGCCTGCTGCTGTGGTGCAGGTAGCTCTTCACTGTGACACAGCATTCCTCTTCTTCAAGGACTGTCAGAGCAGATTTATCTTTTCTGGTTGTGAGAGTTTTGGTTTTTTTTTTTCTGTCTGGGAATTTTTTTCTTTTTTTTTTCTCTGGCAGGTAGAATGAGCCAGGTTAGAATTTGGCCTGAATGCTAAAGTGAAACAAACTTCCATCTGAGAAGGATCGTAGAGGCTTCCTTCTCACCCCTCCAAAAGGTCAGGATCTCTGTAGTACATTCTCTGGGTAAGGTGACAGCTGCAGGTGTCCAGCACTTCACCCATCTTCCTGCAGTATCTGAACAGCAGTGACACAGAGGGAGGAGCTCTGCCCACATCCAATCACCGTTGCTTTCTATATTTATCCTACACATTTAAAAGTCAAAATCTGTCAGAAATTCTCTTTAACCTGTAAGATCTTAGCCCTGAGGGCTGCAGCTTCAAAACAATGGAGCAGGTTGTGGTTTGGTTTTTTTTTGTTTGTGTTCAAGTGCAAGTGGAAATTTGAGCGTGTTACCGCTTGAGCGGTGGGACTTTTGTCAACGTAGCATCTGCACACTCAGTGCTGCAACCCAGGAAGGTGGTGTGAGGTTTTTAAGCATTCTTAATCCCTTTATTGTCCCCAGCTGGAAAAGGCATGACTTTTGCCTTTAAAAAGAAGCGAGAAAAAAACCTTCTGACTTTGCAACAAGAATAAAAATAGTACTGGTTGGCTGGTTTGTGATGTTTGTCCCTTAGTCTTAAGTTTCACAGTTGGTCTAATGTGTGAGGTTATGAAGTAGGACACAGAAAATGTGTCATGCTCTAATGCCTCCATTTTCACCTCTGGAAAGGACCTTTGCTAAGACACTACAGCTGCATGTTAACAGTTAGTGCTGCGGGAAAAGGTGCCACATTGCCCCTTAGTTCACCATGTACAAGGATCAAATCAGATTTAATTCTGAAGAACTCTCATGGCTTTGCAAAACAGACCCTGTCAGTGTTGAAAGAATGAAAATTTTGTATTAGTTGTGTATAAGGCTCAGGTATAGTGGTTGGATTTTCTAAGATGCCATATGTCGCCTGCCTCTTCAGTCCTAAGAAAAGCACCCTGCCTACCCAATTAACATTTGTCAAGGTCTGTTAATTTTCACTGAGCTTTACCAAGTCATTACTTTTAAAAATTAGAGTCTGAGCAATAAGTTATCTGACATTTCATCATTTTATCAAGATAGGTTAAGGGGTTTAGCAAGGCCAAGTAAGCATGACACAGTCCACTTGCTGACCTGTGTCTTGCACGTTGCCTTCCCTCTGGGACCAGCACGTACGCTGCAGGAATTTGGAATAAGGGAAGAAATGCTGGATCTGCGGCAGGAGCGTGTCTGGGACCTTGCTGAGGTCTGTGCAGAACTGACTCACTGTTCTGTATTTGTTGTGCCATTTGAATGAGCCTGGCCTAGGCAGGATTCCCTCACCTCAAAGCACAACAGTAATTCAGGGACCTAGAGCACGATGTCATTAAATCAGAATTACAAGAAGCAATTGGGTTCCTGTGCATTGATAAACAGGATTTTGCTATACTGCTTGCTAGCTGCTGGCATACACAGGCTGTCGTGCATTCCATCTGAAAGCAGGGATATTAAATGAAATAATGAGAGAACAAAAACTTTGCATTAAAACTTTTTTTTTTTTTTTTTTTCACCTCACTGGGAAAACCCTTGGTCGTTTCAGTCTGTCATCTATTTCCTTGGTATTTATTTTTCTCTGTTCATCTTTGAAACTCAATAAGGACATAAAATACCAACATAAATAAATGAAGAAGCTGGTTTCTCAACACCAATAAGCTAGACAAAAGAAACAGAACACTAGAGAATGTTTACTTATTCATGATGTCTTCATGAATGCCATACTTTGGGAGGAATAGGAGATTTTTGTTCATGTTTGACTGTCCCCCGTGTTAATCAGGTTTTATTAAAATGAGGGTGGGGGGTGGTTAGCTTGGAAAAAACAGAGCAGCTAAATTCAACCAGATTAGAAGTTCATGTGAAATCCTAGCGAGTAAGGAATTATTTAAAGTTGATATTATATGTGGGAGGATGGGAAAGTTTTTCATAATCCTATTTAAGGAGAGGAAATCTTTGCAGAAGGATCCACGGCTGAGTGGTAGAGTTTGTTTCAGGAGGGTTGGTTCTGTTCTCTTCCCTGTTCTGTAAAAACATCCTGTGTAAGCTGTAGTAGTTTCATCTGTGCCATCATCCTAATAGGCATCTTCTTAACCATGTGAGAAATCCCCTGGAAAAGAATGAAATTCCTTGTAATAAGTTCAGTCCGTGCGTAAGGGTTTTCAAGATTCCGGAGTATCTCTGCGGTTCAGATCCGTAGCGCCTGCCTGCCTCTGTGCCTGTTTTGTGTTAGTGTGTAGCACGAGGAGTTCTGCCTTGGGGTTTCTCTGTTCTGCCGTGACCCTGCAAGTGTCAGGAAAACAATCCTAAAAGTGAAATCCAGGTATTGCATAACAGTTTTCTCATCAAGCTAGCTGAGAATTGACAGCAAAGTACGAGACGGTAGAAGCAGGGAAAACCAACCCCCTGTCCTGGCAAGGCTGTAAATTAGAATGTCAGATCGCTCCTCGTCACGGGAGATTTCTCAGAGCTCTGTCTTCGCAACACGCTGCGAAACTTCTCTTACCACAGAGGTCTGGGGACTCGGGTCGTGTCTAACCACCTTAGCCCGAGCTAGCAAAACCGTCACGGGATCGGATCGAAGAACAGAGTCACTGGAGCCCCTTTGCTGTTCACATGCTCTGTCTAATGTCATTTCCAGTTATCTGATAGCAGTTGTTAAAATGCTGGCAGTTTCCATGCTGTTAGGCAAATGAGGCTTAGAAGAATTAACATATATATATGGTCAGTGACACAATACAGAGCAACATGTGTGTTTTTCATTAAGTGGTTTCTCTGTAGGTCTTCTCGGATCCCCAGGATTTCTTTGCATTTATCTAGATTTTCGTTATTCTTTGTTAAGCAGCATGTGCAGTAGAAAACAAAGGTCCCATAGCCCTGCATTGCAGTTGTCACCCCATTAACTCACAGCCACACTGTGGATGGGGGTACCCTCTCAATCCAACCATAAAAGACTTCAGATTTTTATGAACTACTTATTCATGGGGGAAAATGAGCTTATTCTTTAATATAGGACAAGTGTGGTAGCATTTAATTCTACTGGAAATACTTGCTTTTTTTCAAATGGTATGAATAAATAAGATGCCATAATGCCCAAAATCCAGCTATAAACTCCCAGAGCAGCCTGGGCTAATGCCTTGGTACTACTGCCCTGGGTGCCAGTGGGGGTGAGAGATCTTTAGTTTCCATTGCTGTCTGTGCTGTCCCCAGAGGGTGACTCGTGTCAGGAGGGGCTTGAAAGCTAAAGATTAGAGGAAGAGTAGTCATGTCAGCTCCAGTGTTTTGTTACTGATTTTCCGAGTAGCTCCTTTCTACTATAGCTCTTTTGCTTGCGGGAATTTCTTGCATTGATGCAAAAAAACCCCAACCAACCCAAAGTTTGCAAATCAGAGGCTAACCACGTGTTTAGGGTTTGTGAATCGGAGGCTAATCCTGTGTTCCCTTTGCTCCAGCATCTGCGTGTGGCTCCGCTGGGGTTTTGGTTGTGTGGAGAGTGTGGCTTGAGCTTTACTAACTTAATGCCTCTCTTACATAAACAGAGTTCTATTCTCCAAAATATCACATGATAATTATAATAAATAAATAAATCTGCATTGGCGTGTGATCTTGGTCTAAAACCACACATCTGAATAGATCCAGGTAATTGTGAAGTGACACTTGGAGACCAATATTAACTATTTATTTGTTCCTGGCAAGGTCAGGCACAGTGGTTAATATCAGGGTCTAGAAAAGATGTCATCTCCCACTGAAGCTTCTCCCACGACTGGGGCGATCATAAGCATGTGTGCTTTTTTCACCTCTTGCTCCAGCACTGATGTGGATCCTTGAACAGCTTAATGAGACAGCAAACTGACTCTTCTAACAGTCAGGGCATGGAAAGGATCTGTTTTCTCTGCCAGAGAACTGTTTCCATTAAACTTGCACAAACTTAAACTGTCTCTGAGAACTGCCCTCCTTTGCTGCATTCGGTTGATGCTGCCAGTGGATTTGCTAGTTGTTAAATACCTGGACTTTTGAAGCTACTGCTTAAGAAAACCCCAGGGATGTAAAAACAGAGGGTAAACATAGTCCTGTCCTGGAAATACCCTCTCATTTGGCAATGGACAAGACTGGTGTTTGAAACCATTTAAAAGATGTTGGTTTATTTAGTAAAAAAAAAAAAGAAAAAGAAAGTTCAGACAACCCCTTGGTATCTTTGAGCTCCACCAAAGGGCAGACAAGCTCATGAAACCCTCTGAGATATCTACAACCCACCAAAGACTCAATCCCCAAAGCATGGCATTTGCAGAACTCCAAAGAGGCTGTGGCCACGTTCAGCAAGTTCAGAGACTATGCATGGACATGACTTGGACATTTCCACCATGTGCTGCACGTAGGGCCTCCTTTTTGTGATTGACATGGCCAGGAGCATGTTTTGCAAAGGGGGTCTGGCAAAGTGTCAGCACCTTTTATTTTCTATTTTTGCCTAGTGTGGACACAGGGGTCAGCCAAGACTGCCTGTTGAAAGCAACAGGTTATTTTGTGCCATCATTTTTCTAGCCTTGCTTTCAGATGATGTTAATGGTGAAGGGGTGACTTTAATATCTGAATTCAGAGTTGAAGCCCATGGGAATTTCTCAGTGTTGCTGAGGCTCTTGCTGTACTGAGGATGTAGAAGGGGGTAAGAAGAAGGGAAAACAATGAATCCCCATTTTGAGTTCTTCATAGTGTAAAATACTGCTGAAAAGGGACCTTCATCTAAAATACTTGGATGTTACATGTAGCTTACTCTGAAGGTACACATTCGATACAAACAAACAAGAAAAACCCAACAACTTTTGCCATTGTTAGGAACATGGGGAAGCCATTGCTGATTAGAAGCAAAACTACCTCCAGGAAATATTTGTTGCCATAGTGACCATATTTAGTTGATTCCTTTTTCTGCTATACAGATCTGATTTAATTAATTCAGATATTTATAAATAGCTTCCCACGGGGCCAAAACTAATGTCTGAGAAGTAAAGTTGCAAAGGCTTTGGACGTACAGCTCAGTATGGGCAGATGGAGACCCCTCTTCAGCAAAGCACTTAACGTGAGCACGCACGCGGTTTAAACACTGCACCTCATTCAACAGAACTGTGTGTGTGCTTAAGCTCATACATGTGCTGACACAGTCTGCTGCGGTTGACAGCAGATAGTGAGCCTTTCTATTTTAAACCGCGTGGTTTGTTTTGATTTAACTTTCATAAACTCTAGTGGAAATAAGTCCTTAAGTAGTTACACCATTAGTCATACTAGGAGTGGCCAGTTGCTTACTCGGTAGCTGCTGTGAACAGTAGAGGAACTATGGGCATATGCACCTTTCCTGGTCTCCTGTTCCTTTCACTAACCCCCGGTCTCTGCGAGTCGTCTTCTACGGCCCTTTTCTTCTCATCTGTGGTTACACTAGTGCTAGGGAAACGGTTGCATTTCACAAGTGCCTAAAAGGGAGTTTCTCTGGAAGTGTGCAGATGGAACATGCAGTACGTGTAGTCTCCAGTACTTCAGGTGCCTTCAGTAGGAGATTCTCTTGAAAGTTTCATCATAATCGGATGCCAAAATTCTTGCAGCTACTCTGCATCATTGCCTTAGAATGAGTCCCACATCCATTTTCTCTGTGTTGTCCTAGGTGCTAATTCTGCTTGGTAAATGCAATCGCATGGTCAGTTTGGGAGAGACAGAGGCAAGAGGAAAAGGTTAAAAGATTTACCATTCCTGCTGCTTTTCAAAGGTTTTATCCCCTCCAGTAAAGCGAGACATGCAGCCGTTCTCTCCACATTTGGCACATCAGGGGGCATTAGCGTGCTGTCCAGCACCAGGATAGCAAGGGACAGCTGAAACGGGAGGAACACAAAGGGAAAAGTCCAGAAGCAGCTTAAAAAATACAATGACACAAATTGCCATCTGTGAAGACAAATAATCAGAAGACTGATTAACACCTCTAGAGTCATCTTCATCCATACTCCTTTCACCTACTTCCAGACCATGGTTTGTATCAGACATTGGACACCTTTCCTAGCCTTCTGCACTCAGGTCTTCTTTAATGCACCTAAGCTTCCCTGAGGTGCTGTTCTCACTTTATCCATCCAGAAATTACATGGTCTTTAACATTTCCTTAGACTGATGGAGACCCAGAATCCAGGTCCCTCAGACTATGTACAGAGAGAGAGGAAAGAGTGAACTGAACATCAGAATTCCCTCTTCCCCTGCACTGTGAATCCACAGCAAACAGTCAAAACATCCTGAGATTTTACCTGCAAATGTCCCATAGCAAAATCTATGCCAGGAGGCCCCTTATCTCTTTTCACCAAGGCAACACCTGGTCAGGGAGGCTTGTGGTGCAGAATGTCCTTCTTGAAGCTGTGCTGCTGGATGGGAACAAAGTCTCTTCCTGCATCATTCACTTTAGAATGTCCATTAGCTCTGGAGGCCTGGTATCTGCCTTCCCTACTTTACCGTGCATGTCTGTGGGCAGCTTGCCCTCCATTTTACCCTGCTGATCCCCTCTGGGCAGGTTGGATTGGTCCTCTTCCATTGAGGGGCTTTTCAGAGAGGAAGAACAGCCAGCCCTGAGCTGGGGAGAAGGCTGAGCAAGGACGTGTGCCAAAGCTGTCTCTTCAGAACATGGGCAACAGTTCCTCCTGCAAAAGGACCCTTTCTGGAATAATTATTTGATAATTGTGAGCTTTTCTGTTCTGCAGTTCACTGTAGTTTGTTTTTTTTTTTTTCCTCAGTACAGTTACATTGAGTTTAGGGGGAGATTGTTCAAATAAGGAATCACAGAATGGCTTAGGTTGGAAGGGATCTCAGAGATCATCTAATCCAACCTCCCTGCCATGGGCAGGGATGCCTCTCAAGGAGCACTGTTTTTAACTCAGTAACTTCCTGTCTTAAAGCAGTGATGTCAATGACAACCAAGTGCTTTTGTTCTCAATACCACATTTGTCAGAGATTCAGAACTTCTACACCCCAGACCAATGCAATTAGTGGGGAAAGAAATCCTCTTCTAGGCATCTCATCACACCTCTGGGTGAGGAGGGGGCATTTTGTGTCAGAAGCTACAACAGGCAAACTCAAATGAAGGAGGCAGGGACAAGCATTCCTCTGCTTTGGCAAAGCCAGAAAAGGAGATGCTGGAGAACCCCTCAGAGGAGGACCCGGACAATCCCAGGAGGATTAAGCTGTGATATACTGTACATGGTAACCAGAGCCAAACCTGGCAACAGGCAGCCCCACGAAGCGGGGCTCCGGCGCTCTGTGTGCAAGGGGCTGTTGTCCATCAGCTCCAGCATGACCCTCTGCAGGCTGTTATGACAGCTGTTGGAAACTGTTATGTCAGTGTACCCTTTCGGTCTCCTCGGGAATAGAAGATCTTGTGCTCTTTTGGATTTTTTAATGTCCTGCTTAGTCTGGATCACAAGTTAGTGAGACACTGATAGTTTTAACCATGTACTGCACAGGTCTATTTGTTTATATTACCAGGACGTGCTCTTTCTCTCTGGCACGTATTTCGAGATGCAGCCTATGCAGGAAGAGGAGTAACTTCTCTTTCCTTACACCTTCATCTTCCCTCCTGCAGAACAGTGCTACATTGTCACTGTATTCTTTGAAAAGAAACTTGTCAATCTGAAGTTTCCTTTTGGCACTGTGTTATTTCCTTGACAGTAATTTTGTAAGGGACGGCGTCAGTTTGAGGTTTCCCTTCATAACAAATTCATTACAGTTTGTTTCTTCTCTCAAACCTACACAAATCCACTATAATGCCAATTTTACAATTGCATTCCCTGCTTTTCTACCCCTGCTGCTGTTTGATTTTCAGGGAGAAAGGGAGAAGCTAAATATTTATATAAGGGAAACTGAATCTACATAATAAATAAACAGAAAAAGCAGATAAATAATCCCCCCCTCTGCTCTTTAAGTTTCAGCAGCACTGCGTGTAGGCTGTTTCAAAGAGAAGTGTGCCTCCTGCCCTCGTTCCAGCTTCAGCAGACATCCCTTTAACTGCTCGTACTCCTTTTTAACTCCTTTGCATAAAAGAAAAACTCCCATTGTGTCTCAGAAATTCAATATGATGTGGAAACCAGATAGGCTGGTGGTTGGTTTGTTTTTTTTTTAAAGAAATGTCTCCTGCCCAACTTTAGTATGGCAAGGAAATTTGATTATCACTTGTTGACAGGCATGCAGGTCATGTCAAGTGTTTCTGACGTGTCTATTTTAAGTTAAGCTAGAATTTGTATTTTGATTATGACAGAGTGAAAATACTTGGACAATAGATAGTCTTTGCCTGTGAATGAAAACTGGAATATGCAAGTTACGGTCAGACAGATTTCTATTAGGGAGATGAGGCTTTGGTTGAGTCAGTGCCTGGATGTCCTAATTTAAAACAAACAAGCAAACAAATAACCCCCCCTACTACCCTCCCTCCTGTTATTTTGAAAGAGAAGGGCATGATCACAGCAACACAAGAGAACTAACATGAAATTACTTGTGAAAGACATCTGGAGATTTTCCTCTTGCCCGTTTTAGTCAAGTGATAAAGGATCCATCTCCCTCTGCGTAACCGTCTGGTTCATTCCAGCCTGCATTTCTGCAGCATCACAGGATGGTTGAAGTGTTCAGAACCCTGCGGGTCCTGGCTCCTTTGGCTCACAGCAGTAACTAAGTCGGTCAGAGTCAACAGCTGAGCCCCAGAAGGAAGCAGGTGAGTGGTCAGGAGCGGGGCTGGCCTGCCTGGCATGCTGGAATGGGTTGGCCACCTTCATGCCTTTGGGTGTTGGCAGCAGCAGCAGCAGCGCTGCAGAGCCCACTGTGAGCCCCTGGCAGCTGGCTGAAGCAAGCTGGAGTACTCCATGGCCGTAGGGCTGTGTCTCTGTGCGGGGCCCGTAATGTTAGCAGCAAGGTAGAGAGCCCCATTTATCTGTGCCAATATTTGGGGTCAGGGGCTCACCAGAAGTGGAGTCCCAATTTACAGTGGGGTCATGACCAGAAAACATTTGAAGGTGGCTAACAAGGACACTAGGATTGAGAGCAGTCCTCAGGAGAACAAACTTCAAGTGTTGCTTTCCAAGCGGTTGTCATGGGAAGTCTGGAAGCAAGGACTGTGTTGGTCAGTATTCAGCTCCCTCCTTTTGGAAGCAATTCTTGAAAGAAAAAAATTGTCAGAAGATGTGAATGTTTCTGAAGAGGGAAGATGCTGAAATTTTGCTGGATTCAGTGTCTGTTTGGTCTTTATCCAGCTCTGAGTTCAAAGGCAACACTTGTGATAATACATTTTCTTCACCATAGAGACAAATGCGCCTCCTGAGGGAAAAACAGTTGCTTTGACATTTCAGGCTGGGAAACCTGTCCTTGACACATGCACAGGCCCTGATACACGGTGCCTTGGCTTCGCGTGCTTACGGCTGTCTGGGAGGCTGGCACCGTCCCTGTTGGAAGGCAGCGACATGCCAGCGCCGCGGCGCTGGGGTCCCCAGCGGAGATGTTTGCGCTGGGAAGGCAGCGGAGCACGGCAAATATCATCTCTGTCATAGGAGATGATGTGTTAGCTGTGGCAGTGTGCACTTGCTCACACGTGGTAACGTATTTATGTTCGCAAAAGCTCCGATGGGACGGGGGAAAAAAAAGAAACGGAGCTTATGTTGTGTTGTGGCTGCCAGCCGTCGCAAACCGCACCGTGGCAGGAAGCTGAGTGTAAGAATCAACTGTTTTCAGACTTCTAGGAGCTGCAGTCTTGATTTGCAGAGCTGCCAAAGACCTGCAGTGCTCCTACTTTCAGTTGGATGGGGGAGCAGTCATTCTGGAAATCTGTCCAAGGGATTTAAAATCAAGCCCCTGGCTGGTAACAGCACTGTGTGACTCAATATTGGTGCCCAAAGGACTAGGCAGCACAGAAAAAAACGCAGGAAAAGTAACTGGGTAGAGAGGTGGCTTTGCTGGGACATAAACCATTAATATAAGCGATAAGGTGAGGCACAAATAAGGGGAACATTCCTATTCTACAATATTACTACCAGGGTCCTGCATCCATAGGCACTTTTGGTAACACTGGCCGGCCAAGGCTACGTAAAAAACTCACCCCTAACAAATGTACTCTTGGCTCAGTGAAGGTGATGAGGTTCTGGTAGTTACGGAGAATTCAGTATGGCCAGATTTACTGCCTGTTTGTGCTTCTTCACCATTATAATTCTCCTTCAGCAAAATAAGTGCTTACTGACTAGCTGATTACAGAGCTGAGAGGTTATAGGCCCATAAAACTAGAGGGCACCAAGAGATGATCCGTACGTGCGACAGTAAGATGAGCAATCACGTCCAAACACAAACTATGCAATTAGTATTACTTACTTTTAAAGCGCCATTATCCCCGCATTGTTCTCTCTCATTAACAATTAGTCACTCAGGCCCTTGAGAACTTTAATACAATAATCCCTACAAGCTCATCGAGCACATCTCACACAGCCACAATGTTGCATACAAGATTTATAAGACGGAACTGGCTGGATGTGAATGTGGGAGTAATGGTCCATAAGCAAATGTGACATAAAAAGAAGTCAGCCAGGAAAGCAGCCTACTGAAATCAAAAAGCCTGGCTGCAGTGGGAGATGCTGTTATTTCGAAACAGCTTTCATCTTTTGGGGTGGAAGGGAGTTACTTTGTCACAGGAGAAGCAGCAACTGCATGATGTCCGTGGCCTTTACGTACTGGTCAATGAAAGTCTCTCCCTGGTTTTGAAATCATGTAGCTGTTTGCATTTTCCACTTGAATGCTGTATCGGGAGAGCTTGTGCTCCTCCACTCCCTCCCCCTTCTTTCTCTTTTCCTTTTCAGCAGAAAGAGACCTCACCAACAAAGAGAAAATAGATTGAAAGCTCTTGCATCCAGACTCTTTCAAGCAAAGCTTGAGAGAGGCTTTGGCACATAATGTCTCTAACATTATGTTCACTGCCCTTAGAAAGCAATAACCAAATACATTCTGCTGGCAGTTAGCAAGTGCAGTGATTTCAACACAGATGAGAGAAGAGAGGACAAAGAAAGAATATGCTTAGAGCATCCCTTTCACTATGAACCTATGGGCCAGCTGGAGTGTTTACAAAGCTCTAAGGCCAGCCAGCAGGGAGTTGCAATAATCTAATTTTAATTATGTGACAAAAGCATGAAGAATCATTTCAAGGGCTAACAGAGGAAAATGGTTGCAGCCTGCCAATATTCCTTAGATGGTAAAAGGAGACAAGTTAACTCATAGAATTTAGTTGTTTCTCAAAAGACTAAATGGGTTCTATCACAACTCCCAGCTTGTTGTTGTTAGAGAACAAATTGGTTCCCAGAAAAAGGCTTTAGATGTTAAAGAAAGTTCCCAAGAGGCATTTAGGCAGAACAGCAGTACCTGTGTACCTTCTTAAATAAAAAATACACTCTACCAGTGAGAAAACAGTCCCATGATCATATTAAACTGGCTAATAGGAAATGCAGAGTATACAAGTTGCAAAGTATAAATGGACAGACCTTCATTCTGAGTTCTCCAGCATCAGAGCCTTCTGGCAGGGTCACTGCAATAAAACACCTGTTTTGCGGTCCCAGAGCAAAGCACAGTTAATAAAAGGAGAGGGAAAGGGAAAGAGCAAAGCTCAATTCCTCCTGCTTTGCACACATCCTGGCCCTTTGGCAGGATTGAGTGTTGTCTCCTGACAATAACAGAACACAGCTCGCAGCAACGAGCCGAATCACTCTGACTCCACTGAGTAGACAGCCGTAGTGAAAACATGGAGAAATGAGTTGCATTTCATGCTACCAGAAGATGAATACATAGGTTCTTATTTTAGGATTTTCTTCTTCTTTCTGGATGCACTGAAATCAAACTTCTAATACAAAAGTATAGTGAATTTATTTTTTTTTGAATACTTTATACTATCATGGCTCTCTTTCATCTGCTGTTGCATGGGGATTTCATGCTTTGGTTTTATTATTGCTTGAAACAGCTTGTAGTGAACAAAATTTCAGTCTTTTGCAGAGGAATTATTTGAAATCCTGCATTTTCAAGCAATCCACATTCAATAGTTTCAACAGTCACCGGGGCTTCATGGGAGCTTTCACATAAAGGCATGGCTTGTTTCAGAGCTTGGTGATGCACTTGAACTATTTCTGCCACGGCATCACTTTGATGACAGTGCTGCATAGGTGGCCAAAAAGTGCAGGTAGTCTGGTTTTGCTTCTACTTTCCATTATTCCATTAAGTGAAATACCACACTGCTGAATAAGTGCACAGCTTTCAAGTTCAAGAAATGTTAACCCTGCTCTCCGTATAGAAAATCTTTTGTTAAACTACCTCATCATAATTCAGAGCAGTTGTCATTTGAAATAGGAGCACATGACAATAATGTGTATGTTAAGCACATGCAGAGTGTGTGTTGTCACAGTTTTAGCATAGTCCTGTTTACATCTGGGTCTGCAATTTTGCAGAGAGTGTATCGTGGAAATAGGATTTATCTCCCATGTAGCCAATGGAAAAAAGTGCAAATGTGGTACAATATTTACTGTGTTCGTCCTCAAAATGAGTGTAGTTTTCACCATAAAATCAATTCGGTCTTTCTGTAGAGTGACTTTTAAATGAAAGCCTCTATACAAGTACAAATGTTTAATAATAAGGTATTATACAAATCATTACTAATAAAGTAACAAAAGCTCTTCTCCACTAACATCCTATACTCCTCTCTTCTTTCGAATGGTCTCACTGTTAATCATTACTTAATGGAACCTCAGAGTAATTATTCTCAACGAGAGTGCCAGTGGATATTGCCATCTGCAAATTACTTTTCCCCATTATGTGGCAGTGAAGTTCTCCTTGATCAACACTGTCGCTGAGATTTGCAAAACTTGAGTCCTTTTTCTGTGAATCGAGCCACTCTGGTATGGGATTTCCTTCCAACACCAAGTGCTTTTGGCTCAGGTTAGTAGTGCCTCTCTGCATTTCTCTGGTGTAAGTTTTAAGGTGTGATGGTAGCATTCCTTTGCTATTTTCAAACTTTCCCTGGCCCAGGATTTAACACAGACATCTTGCTGTCTGCTGTCACATGCTAACGTACTTCACACCTTGAATCAGGGCCAGCTTCAGACACAGATAAAGAAGGCAATCTCCTGTGTCTGGGAGTCTCTCCTCCTCAGTGGTACCTGTGCTGGAGGAGGTGACAATGAGCTAGTTGACCACTATATGCTGCCCGAGCATCAATTCTTGTTACCAGTGACTGAAGGCATCAGAGCAAGAAGGGGAACAAGGTGAACGAAGCAATAATTACTGTTGTGAGGGCTGGGAATGGTTCTTCTTTGCAGCCAGTCCCTGATGCCTCTCTTGAGAGACGCTGCTGGGGCTACTGAGAGATGTAGCATAGTGCAACATTGGGTCTTAAAATGTAAAATCAGTTGGTTTTGCAGCTAGACTACAACCGTTAGCCTGCTGCTGATTGAAATCAGCAAACTAACTTTTGTATGGGTAAATTAAACTTTTCTTGGTGTTGTTCTAAGCTGTGAGCTGTTTCTGCCTCTTTGGAGCATGTTCTAGGCATGAAGTGATGAATTCTGGGCAAATCATTGAATGAATTTAGGAAGCACTTAGAAAAGGGGAGAGTGAGGGCGGTGGAAATTAAGAGAAGAATTTGGGGTTGTAATAGTCTTTCTGGTGATAGGGAGTATTTGTATAAAGGTTTATGCCTAATCTTCTGACACAAATAATTCTTGAAGTAGCTCTCAAGTAAACATTTTATACTCGTTAGTAATCTGGTGAGGGCCATCTTTATTTTCTGCAAAACTGGAGCCATTTGCCTTGAAGTTGGCAAACTAAGGTAGATTTTGATAAATAGCCAAGAGGGGGAAAACCAAGGAAAGGTAAGACCTTAGGACAAGTGTCGTTTTTGAAACTATCCAGTTTAACTTTTCATTTTAAAAGTGACCCTCTTTCATTTTTACAATGAAGTTTAAAATGTAGGGTCTCAAAGTTAGATTGAATAACTCCATATCCAACCCACAGAATATTTTTTTCACTTATTTGATGCAGAGCCTGGAGTGAAAAGTCCATTATTTAATCAGCTCCAAAGGGTGTGAGTTCCAGAAGCCAGAACAGGGAACTGAGGTGGGACAGCAGGGCAGAGTGGAGGGAGTGATAAGCTCAGCACTAGCTGTTGGTTGACATTACAAAGATTGTTTTTGTCAAGGGAAGAGGTGGAAATACCCTCTCTCTTTTTCTATTTTTTTCTTCTTTAAAGAAAGCTGAAGTTCACAATGGCATTTTTAAAGCTTAAAAGCTATATACTTCAGCACCCTCCTCTCCCTCCAAGCTACCCTAACAATGCTGAGGCTGTTTCTCAACAATATCCTTTTTCCCCTCCAACAAGATAACTTTTTCTCCAGCTGGGGAAATGCCAGGTACCCCAAACAGATGCTTTAAGAGAACCTCCCTCTCTGTATACATTCTGAGTTTTCTGAAGTCAGGGATGCTTCACACTGGAAGTGTTCATACCTGGAGGAAGCCCAGAGTCTTTGTGGACTGCCAGCTGTGACAAAGCTGGGGTGTTTCTGTAAGGCACACAAGGTGAAATGTACCATTCCTAGGTAAATCACAATGCCTTCTCTTGGTTTATGTTCAAATAAACCCATCCTCTTTTGGTTTATGTTGACTGAAGCCCTCAGCAGTCTAATGACTAATGGGATACTGTGGAACTGTGGAAGCTGAGTGATGGTTTCAGCCCTGCGCAAGGCACGCTTGCATCTTTATGAGGTACTGACCTGGAGTCAGCTTGACAGCTCACGTTCCCAGTGGGTTATCTGGTAACTTCAGGGATTGAATATAAGCAGGGAAGGAGTCCAGAAGTTTGCCCGCTGCTCCATCTAGTGCTTGTGTTCAGTATTCTATAGGATCCGTGAGGATCTTCTGAGCGCTGATGTGCTGGGAGAGGCATGGATATGCCAAGGAGCGGCTTAATTGCTGGAGAGCACTTGTAGACCACTGACTTCCTAGCTCATGAGGGCTAGCCATGAGATAGTCTTCTCTTTTGCTGGCCTGTCTTTTTTTTTGCCTGTCAGCCTGCTGTAGTGAACAAGTGTTCCCAAAGAACTGCCACACTGCCTTTGCAAAGGGGTGATCCCCAGGAACCCTTACACGAAAAGGAATATGCAAAGCATGAGACTTAATGGTGCTAGAGCCCTTGTGATAAAAACACAGTACTTGTGTCAAGTAGATTGGGTACACTTTAATGAATTTTGTATTTAATATGACTGTTTATTAACTAAAATGGCTAATTTCTACCAGGTAAGTATAAAATCATGGGATAATTAAGTTTTTGGCAATGTACTCAAAGGTACATAATACAGAAGATAGAAGATGGACTGTTACACTGGTTGGAAAAGTCAGGAAAACAGTTTCAGACAGACTGTGTCTACTCCAGTAATTTAAACAGTGTCAAGGAAGGTCTCTGAATAGAAACAAAACTGTCAGAAGTTCAACTGTCACAACAATCTCTGGCAGTGGTTGCACTGGCTAACTGGCACTTTCCCAGGCAGCTCCCAGGCACGATTCAGAAGATGCTCTGGATCAAGGACCATTTAATAGGCTGAATATTGGCCCCAGGTATGTTTCATTTCCCAGTGTAGAGGAAGTCATGGTGTAACACACCATGTTACTGAGAATTTTGATCCCTTGTAGTTCTTGTCTGAGAGCTTTGGCTCTGTAGCTCCAGCTATAATAGCTCATGTTTCTAGCTCTAGGCATCCAGGGAGTGTAACAGGAAAGGTGATGGTTCTCACAGCTAAGTGCGAGCGCAACGTCAGAAGGAAGTTTTTACTGTCTAGCAGGACTTCCTACAGTTTGCAGTTCTGCTGCTGGATCTCACTCATTTGATTTGTAAGTACAACTGCAGTCTGAGCAGCTCTCAGAGGTGCCACTGCCAATAATCATCAACGTCCTTATCACTAGCTGGCTTTTGTATCTTCCAGAATATAAATAGGCTCAAAATAATGGATGCAATCATATCAGCCCACTATAGTAGCCAGGCACTACATATTGCCACAGCACACTAAATACTCTCATGTGGAGGAGAGAAAATTTTCCCAGTGCTGTCTTTGTTAATGTTTTTCTGAATTTGTTTATATTTACATTACTCGTTTTCTTTCTCCTGCTTTCCTCTCCTCCAAAACAAAACACGTCTTGCACTAAGAACAGATCTAGCACCTGCCAGAGATGTTCAAATATTAAAAATAAGAGATGGCCTGTTAAACACAAAATCCAGAAGGAACAAGAGAAAACAGAATTATCAGTGAAGTGGGAAAGTGCTGGTAGAGGGCAAGTTTATTCTGCTATTTATATATCAGTCAGGTCTTTATTTCGGAACAAATCACTCCACAGAATAAAATCCCAGGCAGAAGGGTTAATGGGGTAGCTGTGAGTGAGGGCATGCAGAGGTCACACACCCGGGTAGGACATTCTAACTCTGCTCTGTCCTCACCCTCCCTGAGATAGTGTCTGTCAGCTGGAAACACATCCCCAGAGCTGTCTGCCTCATGGTAAGGAAAAGCTGTGACCAGACCTTATGTACGATATCTTGGTATCTTGGCAGGAGAGCTCTGTTAATATCCCTGACAAGATCTCTTTATCCTGTGCCTGCCTAATCTGCAAGATGACACGAGAAGAGAGGGAACTCACTGTGCTAAATTGAGTCCCTGCTGTGTGTGATTGGTACTGGTTTTACTTTGTAAAAGTTGCCTCTTTGTTTTATCAAACACTTAGTGGTTTGGGTTATTTTGTGTTTTGGGTTGGTTTTGGTTGGTTATTTTAAAAATTATTTAATATTTTTTGTTTGTGTGGGGTTTTTTTGTTGTTGCTGTTGTTGTTGGTTTTTGTTGGTTTTTTTTGTCAAAAGAAGGGAACTGGTTTTGTTATTCCCATTCTGGGAGATGTTGCACAGCAGAGTCTTTTCTACCCTAAAGTATCCTGGTATCCAACCCTCCCTCCTCATTAATCCTGCCTTCTCCCTATGCCCTCTGCCCCCAAACATTCCCTTACACAGTAAGACAAGGGAGTCTCCTGCCAACTAGAATTTCTTCAGTAGTTGCTTATACAATCACTGAAGTCTCTTTCTAGGACTTGCTGATCCTGTGCTGGGAAGAGAAATGATGGTTTTTCTTATTGAACTGCCTGAAATAAGAACTTACTGGCTCCTCAGAGGAAACCAGCCCTTCTAACAGCAGTTGTAGAGCAGATGAGTTGTTTTGAAATGTAAAATTAATGTACAAAAACAAAGGCAGGTTGAAGGCCCCTGTTTCAGTTCTTACATTTAAGATCCCTCTGTGTTCTTAGTACTAAACTGGGTGATTAAGTGTAATGTTCTGTATGTACAGGAGGTCAGGTGACATTATTTGCTGGCCCTTCCTGGCGTTAAGCTTCCCGAACTCTTGCCAAAGCATCACATAGTAACACAGTTGTACCCACACTGTTTAGTAACTTGTCTTGGTCTGAGGTACATTGAGGCAGCTAAAGCAAAGCTTAAATCAAGCTCTAAGGACTGGATTTGGTTTCATTATTCCAGATAACATTAAAAGTGTGCACAGAGCAAGTTAGGAAACAATGCAGCTTCACAAGAGAGAGCTGAGAGCTGCTGCAAGCACATGGGCTCAGCACTACAGGCTGCTTATAAAACAGAGACTTAGGCAGGATGGAGCTGTTTGGATGTAGAGTTCAGACACCTCGACATTGGAGACATCTCAGCTCCTTTCAGGTACTCCTCTCGATTGACTATTAGGGGCTTATTTGAGAATGCTCCTCTAGGTCTAAGTGCATATTTCATTTCTCCCTGGAGATGTGGGGCATAGTGGTCAACTGTGTCTTGCTTTTTGTGAGAACAGTGTTTGTCCCAGATGTTCACATGCTGCGTTGAAATGGGAAAACTTTGGTGGTCTGGCAGAAAGAACCAATACTTTAAAACAGAACGTTCTTCTTTGGTGTACAGAGGACTGCAGCACAGCAAGGACAGGATAAAGACAAGTAATCCTCTCCATGCTGGAGAGAAGGAGAACTGGGTCAGAAAGAAAAGCAATCTCAGAGGAACAGATGAACAAAATGAGGAAAGGCAAGAGAAAGATAAAAATCGAGTGTGAGGGGAGAAGAGACATGGACTCATGAAGGGAGTGACTCTGACCATGTCACACCAGGAGCTCCAGGAGCACTCTTAGCAGCCCAAGAATGAGTTTGACAGACAAACACGGGTGTCAGCCTCAGGCAAAGGGACCTGATCCTGCACACTCGTGCCAGCACAAGATCCATGCTACTGCTTTTCCTGCAGATGCAAACCCCCATCAGAGCAAAACCTGGCCCTGAATCATTGATTATTTTGAATATTTCTTTCCCTTTCTTTGAACTCTTCATCTCACCATCACATGGAGCGTTGGCCTTCAACAGAGGTGTTCTATACAGGAAAAAGCTGGTAGAGTTGTCTTTGTAGAAAGAGAAAAGGCAAACTGATAGCATATGCATAATTTTATTTCCCTTTAACTTGTCTTTCTGTATTCTTGGAACTCTATTTTTTTCCCTTGTTTTTCTTCCTAGAGACAGCATGAACATCTTTCTTTTAGCTAAGTATCTTAGCAAACTGTGTCTGAAAGGGACAGTAGCATAAATACTGTGTGCATGGTATCTCCTCCCTTCCTGTTCAAAAACTCATGGAAAAAAATGTGCATAAATAAATAAATACCACTGGTAGTGCCAGAGCAGGCAGCCATGAGCCCGTGGGCGGACCCCGGGAGCCTGGGATGGCTGGTGACCCCCCAGCACAGCTGGGCCAGCTGTGCTGGGCACTGGCTCCTTTGGGTCTCCTTTTCCCTGACATGGCAGCTCTTCCCTCATGGAATCATGAACTATCTCAAGTTGGAAGGGACCTATATGGATTATTGAGTCCAACTCCCTGCTCCTCGTACCACTACCTAAAACTAAAC